>SNQJ01S0069254.1:42421-59802 GCA_010110895.2 Picea sitchensis | reverse complement strand
CTTGGTGCTTGTTGAAACTTAGAAGCATGAAGAATTTGTGTTTCCCTAATATAGTTTTGTGGTCAATATAGAATAAGAGATCCTCTTGTAGAGGGAATAGATGCATAACTTACGTGCATAACTTGTTACACAAGGAGTGACCTTCCTTTCTTCTTACATTAAGCTTCACAAGAAAGTTTATTTGAACTAGTACATATGGATGGATATTTTAAACATTAACACTAAATAAATATATTTAGCAATCTATTAATTTGCACCTATAAATTCTACATTTTGTAAAAAAACAATTTAAACAATTTTTTTCCATACAATGGTTTTGATCATAATATTTTGAATCTAGGAAATGAAGGTAATATTATTTTTCTAGGAGAATATAATGCCACAATGACAAGTAATAAAGATATAATCCTAAGGGATATCTCCAACCCTAATTCTCTATGGTTAGATGGGACCTAGAATTAGATTGCAGATATGAAAGGACTTTTGAAAATTCAGGTGAAAATTTGTTCACTATTGAATTGATCAAACTTTGTAGTTGTCAAGACTTGATAATTTTCAATGATTTAATGAGTGGGTAAATTCCAAGTGGGTGACATATATTCATGTGGTTCACAATAGTGTGGTAGATTATATGTTATATTTGATATCCTCACATAATTTTTTTTTGTTAATTTTGACATTGTTAATAACCATGAGGCTAACTTTGGTCACATATATCCTTAATGATTTTTTTCAAAATCTAAAAACACCGATCTTTATCTATTATGTACAAAATATTTGTACACCATCTTGAGGGGAATCTACCAAAATGGAAACTAGATTCCTACCCTGACCAAAATAACAATGTTTTCATATATCAACAATTTTAGGCAATATTGTTCCCCTATTTGTCCACCATATTTAAACAAAAATGATTATATCTATCTATCATAGATAAAAATATAGATAATATATCTATTTCTATAGCTATAACCAGTCTGGAAACATAAAGGAAAAAAAAAAACAGATGAAATCAACTGACACATGGATTCAATGTCTAGCACAACTTCATCCACCTCAATATGACATTTCTTGGAGTCTAGTGGAATTTTTTCCCTCTCCTCCTTCTGCTTTCTTAGGATGATGATTGGCGGGAGAAATCTTAAAGTGAATGCCATACTGAGATTGACAAAAAAGCTCAAATTTACCTTCCAGAATCCATATTGCATGCAAACGATTTCCTCCCTCCTTCCTAGTACTATGTCGAGTTTTCCCAATCATGGGCATGACGATCCAATATGCCTCAACTATCTTGAATTACTTTGTCTCTGGATTTATGAGAGGAACACAATGAATAACATAATGAATACAATAACATAGAGATACGTATTTACAAAAAAGCTCAAATTTACCTTTCAGAATCCATATTGCGTGCAAAATATTTCCTCGCTCCTTCCTAGTACTATGCATAGTTTTCCCAACCATGTCCATGACGATCCAATAGGTCTCAACTATTTTGAATTACTTTGTCTCTGGATTTATGAGCGAACGAAATGAATAACATAATGAATACAATAACATAGAGATACATAAAACAACAATAGATATCCAATGAAAAATAACCTCTATTGAATAAATAAAATAGGTTGAAACTATAAAACTGTAGAACTTAAAACAACTTGCTCGAATGGTGGTAGCTATCTTTGAGAAGAGATGTCGCTGCTGTGCACATCCATCTGAGAATAATGATTAAAATGAGGCTCTAGAGGCCTTTTTAACATTACTCATGATTTCCAAAACTCTATACATCCAAAATCCTAACCCTAGGAAATGAAACGCCAAAATTTATGTGGGCCCCAATGGGTAAGTTAGTACCTCAACTTCCCGAGGTCGTAACTTTTGCATACGACCTCCATTTTAGGCGTGTGATAGCCCATTGGAAATGTTTTTTTGAGAACTGCACATTGTGCCATCAAACACTATCTTCATCTATAGTTTGACTGTGGCAAGCCAAAAAAACACTGTTTAGGGCCCTAAAACGGCCCTAGAAGTACAAAAATATGTATTGACATAAAAACTTTCAAAATAAATCAATTGGATTAGGTGGGTAGTCACCAATATTCACCCGGAAGCTATGTAGGGCTTTGGACAACCTCAAAAGTGTAGAACCCACAATTACAAAGAATTACAGAAGAACATGTTGAACTAAAAACTGTCAAGAGGAGCTAGTTGGAATAGGTACGTGGCCACCAATATCCACCTGGACAAAGAATATATCTATATGAAGTGACCAACCTCTAGCCATGCACCATCTCTTCCACCTTAGTCATTGGATTCTTCTCTTCCTTTGATCATAGCTCCTAGAACCCATTCCTTGCCTCCCATGCCTCTTTGGCCGCCCACATGTTGTCTACAAGACCCTGGGACATGGAAACCTCCCCATCATACTTCCCCTTGCACCTTGCTTTTCCTTTCTTACGAAAGTTCCTGGCCATCTTGTGAACCGTCCACGCTGAAATGCCACTAAACTGATGTGAATTACACCGACGAAATGTTCGAACCAACACCACCAAATCCCTGCGTTGATATTTGTCCAACCCTACTTCAAGTCTTCTATAGTTCCCACCAAGACCCAGGTTCAATATTGACTAGTTTGTTCAGACTTCACCATCCTAACATAGAAAAACTTTGACAAACATTCCCTTACTAGTGCAGTCTACATTGAATATAGTCACTTGGAGTGGCAAGATCATGAACCAAATGCTCGATCCTTGCTTCATCTCTAAATGATGCCTATAAGGTGTAGTATGTTTTGATTTGAGTGTTGTGTACCAACACCAAGCCGATCACTCCTCTGATTAATAACCATCATGATATCACACACCCCAAACTAGTTGTACGTACCACCTTCCATCATTTGGATCAACCATCAAATTTCTTTCCACCACCTCTTGTGCTAGTACAAATTTCTTGTCACCCATAGTTTTCATGTCCAACAACTATCCTAATGCATGGAATCAGACAATGTTGACAATTAACACCCCATCTGGGTACACATACCCTTAATGTTAACTCTAAACTTTTTTGTGCATAAAAATATCATCATGGAAACATCTAATAATGAAAATAACTTTATCTTCAACAAAAATAAAGTCGATCCTTTTCTAATTGATTTATAAAATATATTAAATCTCCCAAGTGTCTCACCTTAGGGAGCACCAATACTCTTTGTCAAAAAGAAGGAAGGAACTTTGAAACTGTGTATTGATTTTCAACATCTCAATAAATCCATTGTAAAGAACAAGTACCCTATACTAAGAATTGATGACCTCTTTGATTAGCTAAGAGGGAGAAAAGATATTTTCAAAGATAGACTTGAGATTAGGATACCATCAAGTAAGAATCAAGGAAGAAGACATCGATAAGACAACCTTTAGAACTAGGTATGGGCATTAAGAATTTGTAGTGGTGCCATTTGGATTATCTAATGCACCAATTGTATTTATGTGCTTAATGAATGCCATATTCATAAATTACTTGGATAATTTTGTCATAGTATTCCTGGACGACATACTTGTCTATTATAAGTCATCAGAAGAGCATGAACACCACCTAATATTGGTATTTCAAGTGTTGAGGGAACATCAGTTGTATGCCAAGCTTAGTAACTATTCTTTTTATCAAGAGCATATCCATTACTTGGGGCACATTATTTCAGAACATGGTATAACAGTAGATCCATAGAATATTGAAGCCATTAGAGGATGGCCAACACCCATGAATGTTTTAGAAGTCACATCTTTTATGGGATTAGTTGGTTACTATAGAAGGTTTATAACAAGGTTCTCTAATATTTCTCATCCCATCACTTCTCTACAAAAGAAGGGAATCAAATTCGAATGGACATCTGAGTACGAAGAGAACTTTATTTTGTTGTTCAGGAATTACTTACTAGTGCACCTATTTTAAAGATTGTTGACCCAAATTAAAGTCTTGTGGTATGTACAGATGCATGCAAGGAAGGACTTGGTGGAGTCCTCACTCAAAATGAACATGTCATTATTTAGGAGTACATAAACCTTAAATAACATGAGAGGAACTATGCCACATGTGACTTGGAGCTTGTTGCCATTGTTCACACATTGAATATGTGGAGGCATTATCTCATGGGAAATAGATTTGAATTAAGAACAAACCACAGTGGTCTGAAGTATATTTTTGAACAACCAACTTTGAATGCCAGGAAAATAGGATGGCTGGAATTTTTAAGTGAACAGGACTTTGACATCAAGCATATCAAAGGAAAATAAAACAAATTTTTCAATGCACATAGTAGAAGATTACATCTCATGCATGCTACAATTGCCAGTATGCATCAACCAGATTTAAAGAGCGGAATTTTGGATGTTGTTGTTACAGACCAACATTACCTACAGGTAAAGGAAAGCTTACAACAAGAAGAAGTAAAACATAAAATGAAAGAGTATGAGATGAAGGAAGATGGATTACTTATGCATAAAAATAGAATTTATGTTCCTAGTTCCGAAGAACTTAGAAATTTGGTATTAAAAGAAATACATAATGTTCCATATCCTAGACAGCTCGGTTACTAGAAAAAAATTGCAGCAGTAAGAAGCCAATTGTTTTGGCTGGGAATAAAAAATGATGTTACTGATTACATCGCCAGATGTATGGAATGTCAGAGAGTGAAGGATGAGCATAGGAAATTACCAATTCCAGAGAATAAATGGGAAGTGGTAACCATTTATTTTATAACCAAATTGGCCAAGACAACAAGGCAACATGATTCAATCATGGAAGTGGTTTATAATTTGACAAAGGCTTCTCATTTTGTTCCTGTAAAAACGACTCATACAACAACTAATTATGCATAAATTTACATGAAATATATTTCTCGGTTGCATGGAATACCTAAGGCAATTATCTAAGACAGAAATACAAAGTTTACTTCAAATTTCTGGAGGGGATTATTTAAAGAATTTGGTACAAATATGAACTTTAGAAAAGCATACCATCCACAATTAGATGGGAAGACAAAAAGATTTAACCGAGTAATTGAAGACATTAAGAATGTATGTGATGGATACGCCATCTAAGTGGGAAGATTACTTGCACTTAGTTGAGTTTTCCTATAATAACGGGTATCAAGATTCATTGAAAATGAGCCCATTTGAAGCCTTGTATGGTAGGAAATGTAATACCCCAGATAGTTGGGACAACCCAGTAGATAGAGTGGTACTTGGGCCATAATTGCTCAAGGATATGGAAGACTGGATGGTTAGAATTAAGAAGAATTTAAAGGCAACTCAAGAAAGACAAAAAATTTATGAAGATAAGAACAAGACAACTAGAGAATTTAAATTAGGGGAGCAAGTTCTTTTAAACTTGAAGCCCAAGAAGAGCTCTTTAAAGTTGGGTAGTTGTACAAAGCTAGCACCCAAATTTTGTGGTCCATTTGAGATATTGGACAGAATAAGTCAGTTGCATACATGCTTGCATTGACTGCTTCCATGAATGTTCATAATGTATTTCATATATCTTTGATAAAAGAATATGTACATAATCCTAACCATGCTATTGATTGACATCTGATTCAGGTAGAGACAGAGGGATACTTTCAAGTCCAACCAATCTAAATATTGGACAGAAAAGTCAAAATGCTCTGAAATCGAGTTATAGAGCTGGTAAAAGTCCATTGGACCTGCTACGGTCATGAAGATGCTTCTTGGGAGCATGAAGATTCCATGCAGGTGGATTACCCGTAGCCTTTTGAATAAATTTTGAGATTTTGATCTCTATTTTGTATATGCACTAAGGACAGTGCCAAAATAAGGGGGAGGGGATGTAACACCCCGTATTTTGAGCCCCGTATTAAGTATTGTAATTTGTTAAGTTATGAAAGGCCAGGGTGCCTAAAAATGATTAAGAGGCCAATGTGCCTAGGAAATGTAATGTTTGATCATTATTAATATAAAAAACATTGTTGGCTACTAGACATACAAGGACAAGAGTTATAGTGGGTTATGATTCCACAAGAGAGGAGGCTTGAGGGGCTAAGTACTCATTTTATAATTTATTTACCCATTGTTGTGTTAATGGAGAAAAATAGTTACATGAGCTTCTTAGGGGGGGAGGCCAAGTGGTCCCTTAATTCCAAGAATTACATAAACCCATCCTTAGTCTGTTGGGGGGTTATTGTTCTCTTTCTTCTGTTGGTTGCTTCACTCATTCACCCAATTTCTCTCCATTCACTCCTTTTATTCTTTCACCCACTCATATTTCCTCATTTGTGTCTTGGATTGGGAAAGGAAAACTAACTGTTGAAGAGAAGCTATGGTATTTTTGGCTATAGAGACTATTGGTGTATTCCAACCATGAATCAAGACCTGCATGTCTGAGATTCTTGGGTTTGTGCTTAGTTTTTCTCATAACTACGAGTCTTGAGAGTCCCAACATGGATATTCTGGACCAACTGCACTTGAGCCCTAGAAGGAGATGGAATTCCTGAGGGACTATGTGGTAGAGAAGGGGGTCCATTTTCTTGGGTTGTGCAAGCTGGGTAGAAGAGAGTTGGTGTACTTGGATTGATCTGGGTGCTGAGAAGCTTGTGAGACTTTGGTTTGGGAAGATGAGTGACACTCTTGAACTGTCCTTGTGAATTCATAGCCCTCGCTCAGGGGTGACAATGTTGTTGAGACTTGGAACAACAATGTCTATGTTTAGTTGGAACGCCCTTGGTCTGCAACTAGTTGGTGTCTTGTTTCAAAAAAAGATAAGTTCTCTCTATTATGGTTATCTACCTATGTATGATTTATTCCGCTATGTATTTATTTGTCTTTGAATTTAATGTTTTGAATATGCATGCTTGCTGGTTATTGTTGTCCATGGATTAGTTGATGTTGTAGAATGAGTCTTTATTTCCGCATGTGGTTTTCATGTCTCTTAATTAACTTAGAAGTGATTTGAATTGAGATAAGTCATTGTGACGTGAGTCACTGAGCTGCAACATGCATTGCTTGCGGGTGGTTGGGTGTGTTGCAGTCAGATTAAGTGGCATAGCCCAGATTGTGGGAGGTTGGGTGCATTACAGAGTGCCCAATGGAAATCCCCAATTAGGCTCACTCTAATTTGGGATAGCACTTCTGACCAGTATGTGGGACTAGTTTCCATTGGGTTGTTTGAGGTAGAGAAAACAATTAGATTGCTTCTCAATGACTTTGATCTAATTCTTGATCTAAATTATCTATAGGAGAAATAAAATTACTGCATCTAATATATATCTAATCTACTTTAACCTATCTTGACCAAGAGCAAGACTAATAATAATGATCACAACAAAAGATAATGTTACTGAAAAGTAGAAATAGTTCACACCATTCAATAACAAGTTAATACAATGAAATTACATATTTAATCAAATAATTGTAGATGAAACCTGTAACATAAACAATGATTTCATTTAGGAATCATAACATACATGAGTAATTCTAAACACAATACACAAAAATAGTTCATATGAAGAGCATTCATAATGATCCACAAAAAATACCAGAAAATCAATGTTCCTTTTAGGATTCTTTCATTCCAAGGCCTCTCTTGTCTTTTGTCTCTTTGATGGTCTCCACATGCTTCCCTTATTTGAAGTACTGTAGTATAATTTCCCCACAATAATCACCTCATCATCAATCTCCAATGTTTTCAGGAATGAACACGAGAATTCTGACGATATTACATTCAACGAAGTTCCTGGATTTAGGGGAGGGGTCAAAATTAATACTATTTTAATTGTCCCAGGAGTGGGAATTTTTATTCTCTCTTCCTCCTCTTCTTTCTTCTTATTTTCTTATGCATCCTTGTGTGTCATTGTTGTGATTCTTTACTGTTCCTCTTCGACCACCTGGGAAATTTCATCAGCTAATATCTTTTATTATTCCATTGCCTTACAGGTAGCTTGGTATTTTGGTTCCTTTTGGTCTCTCTCGACTTCCATGGCCTCGCAAACATGTATCTCTTTTGCGGCCCTAGCCTCCTCCATGGATTTTTGGTCTTTTTGTTCCTCTAAAAACTTAGCTCTCTCTGCAAAGTCATAGGATGTTTCAACCTCCCTGGGTGACACATCTTGTACTTTATTTTGTTTAGCCCTCTATTTGGCCTCAAATAATTTCCTTAGCATTTCTTCATCCTTTTATTTATAGGCTCGTTCTTCCTCATCTGTATTCTCTTGATTATGCCTTATTACTTCATGTTGTTGTTGATGGAACATGGTATTATTCTCTTCTTTATCTCCCAAGAAAGCATCAACCTGGGGTGTACCTTCTATGTGGGATAATACCTCCTTGTATGACCTAGCTTCTCAAAAAGTTTCTTCTTCATTCCTTCTCTTGTTTTCAAAAGGAGGAGCTATTTTCAGTGTTTTGTAGTGATTATACACTACCATTTTAAGATCATGATTTTTCACTATCCTTGTACATGATATCAATTCCTTTAGAGCCAATACTTTATTCCTTGCATCTGTGGGGTTTACTAGCGTGAATTTCCCCAACCTGATCAGGAAAAGTGACCAAATTCTCTTGTTAATTAGAAATAGGGCAACTATTATTCATGTTTCCATTGACTTGAATGATACCTCCTTGGTGAGAAGCTTGTCTAAAACATACCTAGGTTGTAGGTGTGGCAGGGCACTAGATCCATAATCACAAATGTAGGTGTGATTATTTTCCAAGTACCAATCTGCTATATATTGTGCTTATGGTGATATCCTATGCATGTTCTGAATGAATAATAGTTGATACACAGGTGCATCAAAATGATCACAGACTTGATAGAAAAAAATCCATGATACCGACTTGTCCATAATTCAAAGTAGTATACATGAATGGGGGATGAACCAGATTCTAGTTCCAACCCATATTAGGATTCGAGACATATGCACAAATGGCATCATTGAAAAAGGAATACATACAAAAACTTGGTTGTTTTCCTTTGTAATCTTCCTGGATGTTGAGGCATATGTTGTGTGATAGTATAGATTCCCAATTGAAAACCGCTCCCATTTCTGCCACTGTATGTACCATCATTGTCCACTCCTTCTTGAAGTGCATACAATTTTCTTCCCTGTATAGTTTGCATATCATGGAAATTAGAAGCTGATATGGGGGTTTAAAGTACTACATATTATATACCATGCTGAGCTTGGTGGCAAATGGAGACTCCTCGTCCCACCACTCCTGAATGAGTTCAAGTGGATTTGGATTTTCCATGACAAAATTTCTCTAGGAATCCCATGTTCAAGAACACTAATGGCTTTGGAAGCTTGTAAATTTTGTGGAAGTTGTTTGGATTTAGAGGAGCAATGAAAATCCATTTTCTATTTGTGATAGTCTGTGCCTATGTATGCACACTCTCATATGACCATTTTAGTACTTCATTGTATGGTAGAACTGTAGGCCAAGCAACTATAGCATGGATATCGCTCTTTTGTATGTTATGGTGCACATTGAGGTCGAGGTCATTCTCTAGGAATTCTTCGTTGCAGAACATACTGTATATTTCCTCCCATGTGTTACAAGCTTGAACACTCATGAAGATACTGGTATTAAATATCACCATCGCATCTAATTTTCTCACTCAAGGTGCCATTATTACCCGTGGAGTCTTGTTTTTGCGCTTTGAGGCTCTGGTCATTTCTTCGTTCACGCATCCTATAAGATTTAACAACTACATAAGGCCTTTAATTTATCATATGTGTAGTTAAAATCACAAATATCAATCATTTACTCTAAGAGATACGACTCATAAATATTAAGCCTTAGTATACCCTTAGTCGTGAATGTTCAATCATGTGAATGATTGAGTCTCCAACATGTTAGCCGTCCAAAAATAAATGCAATTAAACTTAGTAATTATTTCCGCATGTAGGAAAAAGAACATGATCGAGTGAGTTTCTCAAAATCCTAGTTAGTGGGGACATGACCTTCACGGCCTGTGACTTTGCAAGAATGGGATGTCTGGTGAGATGGATAATTTTTTTCGATGAGTTTGCATGATTCACCACGAAGTGATATGTCACATAAGTGTGCACTTTGTCGTTTTCATGCAATTGCAATACTTTGGCAAATATATATCTTTACCATGAGTTTCCCATGAGTGATTTTCCATGGGCTTGCGGCTTCGTGTGTCGCATTCAAATAGTTGGTAATGCTCAAAACATTTGCTAGGGTTTTTCCATGATGTTTCTTTCTGATATAGTGTTACATGGAGATTGGAGCACAAATACACATCAAAATATGTCCGTTGTCTATTGAGGCTTCACACTAGTTTGGTAGGTCAAGGATAATATTTTGTGATAGGTTAGGTAGAATGATTTAAGGGATGCTAGGTAAGTTCAGTGACCGATAACAAAACATGGAGCACCCTTATTTCTCATGGTAGCCCAAACCTTAGGGACCAATGTGCCTTGAGTATTTGGTAGAAATTTAGATTAGGGGGTTCCCATTTTATTTCCTAAAGTAGAAAATTAAATGGCAATTGTTGTGGGTACAACAATACTCAAATGAAATGGGCCATACTCCTTATAGGCTTCTACATATAAGAGAAAATTGGAATCCAATATATTATAAATGTTCTAGATTTCTCCTGTAAAGGTGGAGAGGACCTTGGAAAAAATAGGGAATGTTTTAACATCATGAACATTAAACCAATATGCCAGAGGGTTAACTACATACATAATCAACACAAATCCTATTCCCATGTTGGCTACAACGAACTAGGGCGTGGCCAGGAATCCACTCCCATTTCTTGAAGGCTTGAACTAATCTATTGGGCAATGATAGACTCAAGGAAGATCCAAGATAACTAGGAAATATATCTGTGAGTATGGAGAAAATATAACTGGGTATAATGTAATATGTAAAGTTGAAGTGAAAAGAGGAAGGATAAGGGTTTTTATGTAGTAGGACAGTGGAGGAAGTTCCTGAAGTGTTCGTGGAAATGGATAGGAACCACCTACACTGACACATGGCATGATTTTGTAGGCCCTCAACAGACAATGGAAATTGATCGATGAACCTCCCCTTTAAAACATGCCTTCAATGTAATTATTTTCCCTTTGGATAAGAAGGATGAATTATTATAATTTAGTTTGTTTTCCCTTTGGATAAGAAGGATGAATTATAATTTTGTTCATTATAATTTGTTTTGTTTTAAATTTTTAAATTTCAAAATATTATAAAATAGCTTCAAAATTCATTAATATATATCTTTCATATAAATTTCAGATACAAATATGGGTATAGTGATATTATATTATATTGATGACGATCATTTTTTTTTTTTGATATTATATTGATAATGATATTATTTAGAGTTTTGGGTACATAGTTTTAATTTAATTTAAGTTAGATATGATCATTCACTAAAGGCTATAATTGGTTGAATACATTGCAAAGAATACAATATGTAAAAATGACAAAAGGAAGATTAAAACCCATCTCAATGAATATCTAAAAGAAAGAAAAATAACCTAAAAAAAGGAGAAGAGAATCATTGGAAAGTTCCAGGGTAATGTGATGGGGAAGAATGAAGAAGCTCAAGAAAAAGGACATGCAAGACTCGTTGTAACTATGAAGAAGCACTTCTAACATTCAAGGACACAAAGAAATATGTGATGGACATTCAATTATGCAATTCATTGGGTCTACAATGTCTCACAAGTCTATCATGTGCGCTTGGAAGCTCGTTATGGGGTATCTTTATACTAGTGTGAGAGCATTGGAAGTAAAAGGTAATCTGCTCGCTGAATGCCAGTTTGAGGCATTGGCCTTTGGTAAAAAATCAAAAAAGATTGAACATACCTTGAGGAAGAGGGCTAACCACCTCTAGTACTCATAAGCCATGAGTCTCTAGAGAGAACTAAGTGAATTTTTGAAGAAACAAAAGAATTGTCCTCTAATTTTGTAGTATGGAGAACTTCTAAATACAAAATGGTCCTTAGCCTTAGGTTCTAAGAAGTAAATTTTAAAAATGTTGTGATCCCAAGGAATATGGTGATTTGTCTCGATGCAATGCCAGTGGGAGGAAACTCTAAGTTGGGTGAGAGGGACCCTCATTCTACAAGTTAATTGGATTTTGGTGTTCCTTGGGTGCTGGAAGAGCCCATCCTTATGTTGGTATATAACTCTTAGCAGTGTTGAAGTTTGGAAGAAGACAACTTTCTAGAATAAAACCATGTGGACTAAATACAAGCTCTTTAAATCTAAGTCCTTGTTTATCTTTCCTTTAACAAGATCGGGAGCATCCACTTAAAAATTATGCTAGGTGTTATGGTAATATCAACGTGAATGAGGTGAAGCAATGAAGAGGCTCTCACACACAAACATGAATCATTCCCACATTATACCTACTCCATAGAAACACTTGAGTGATATATATATCTAAGAATATCATTCTTTGCATTGTCCATTTTGTTTCACTATGTGTATCATCATTACCACATGAAAGATCTCTGAAGCAATGAGTGGGGATCTATAAATTTTTCAAGATTGATAGCATGAAGCACTCACATCATGACAAACACTCTTTCTAACCTATTTAGGTCTACTCCATAAAGGTATGGTCCCTAAACCTCACACCCATAATGGTATGGTCCCTAAACCTCATACCCATACAAGGATAGATGTAACTTTATTTATTCAAAGACCAATTTCCTATGGGAAATGTAAACTTTGATGGGTGAAACTCCACCTCAAAATATTCAAGGACCAATTTCCTATGGGAAATGTAAACTTTGATCAATAAGTTCAATGACCGATAACAAAACATGGAGCTCGTTTACTGCTCATGGACCCAAACCTTAGGGACCAGTACACCTTGAGTATTTGGTATAAATTTAGATTAGGGGGTTCCCATTTTATTTCTTAAAGTAGAAAATTAAATGGGAATTGTTGTGGGTACAACAATACTCAAATGCAATGGGCCATACTCCTTATAAGCTTACATCTAAGTGAAAATTGGAATCCACTATATTAGAAATGTTCTAGATTTATCCTGTAAAGGTGGAGAGGTCCTTGGAAAAAATAGTGAAGGTTTTAATATCATAAACATTAAACCAATATGCCATAGGGTTAACTACATACATAATCAATGTAAATACCATTCCCACATTGGCTACAACGAACCAAGGTGTGGCCAGAAGGATTCCTAGACATGCGGAGAATGTTGAACAGTCTAATCTTACAACACCCACTCCCATTCCTCGAAGGTCTGAAATAATCTATTGGGAAATGGCAGACTTAGGGAAGATCCAAGACAACTAGGAAATAGATTTGTGAGTATGGGGAAAAGATAATTGGGTATAATGTAATATGCAAAGCTGAAGTGAAAAGAGGAAGGTTAAGGGTGGTGATGTAGTAGGGAGGTGGAGGAAGGTCATGAAGTATTCATGGAAATGGATAGGAACAAACTATACTGTCACATGGCATATTTTTGTAGGCCCTCAACAGAAAACGAAAATTGATCGATGAACCTCCCCTTTAAAAAAATGCCTTCGATGTAATTATTTTCCCTTTGGATAAGAAGGATGAAGTGGTTCGACACTTAGAAACAAGAAATTGAATAATTGAATTTATTTTTAATACATTTTGTTCATTATAATTTGTTTTGTTTTAAATTTTTGAATTTCAAATTATTATAAAATAGTTTAAAATTCACTAATATAAATCTTTCATATAAATTTGAGATATAAATATGAGTATAGAGTTCTGATATTATATCGATGATCATCATTGTTTTTATTTTTGATATTATTTTGAGTTCTTATATTATATTGATGATGATCATTGTTTTTATATTTGATATTATTCTAAGTTCTGATATTAAATTGAAAATTATTTTATTTTGAGTTTTGGGTATAGAGTTCTAATTTAATTTAAGTTAGATATGATCATTCACTAAAGGCTATAATTGGTTGAAGACATTGAAAATAATACAATATGTAAAAATGGAAAAAGGAAGATTAAAAGCCATCTCACTGAATATCTAAAAGAAAGAAAAAGAACCTAAAAAAGGAAAAGAGAATCATTGGAAAGTTCCAGGGTAATGCGATTGGGAAGAATGGAGAATTTGAAGAAGAAAGACATGCAAGACTCGTTGTAACTATGAAGAATCACTTCTAACATTCAAGGACACAAAGAAATATGTGATGGGCATTAGGTTATGCAAGTCATTGGGTCTACAACATCTCACAAGTCTAGCATGTGTGCTTGGAGGTTGGCTATGGGGTCTCTTCCTACTAGTGTCAAAGGGTTGGAAGTAAAAGGTAATTGGCTTGCTAATGTCAGTTTGAGGCATTGTCCTTTGGTAAAACATCGAAAAGATTGAACATACCTTGAGGAAGAGGGATAAGCACCTCTAGTCCTCATAAGCCATGAGTCTCTAGAGAGAACTAAGTGAATTTTTGAAACAACAAAATAATCATCCTCTAATTTTGTAGTATGGAGAACATCTAAATACAAAATGGTCCTTAGCCTTAGGATCTAAGAAGTGAATTTCACAAACATTGTGATCCCAAGGAATATGGTGATTTGTCTCGATGCAATGCTAGTGGGAGGAAACTCTAAGTTGGGTGAGAGGGACCCTCATTTTACAAGTTAATTGGATTTTGGTGTCCCCTCGGCGCTAAAAGAGACCATCCTTATGTCGGTATATACCTCTTAGGAGTGTTGAAGTTTGGAAGACAACAACTTTCTAGAATCAAACCATGTGGACTAAAGACAAGCTCTATAAATCTAAGTAGAAATACGAAATACCCTTGTTTATCTTTCCTTTAACAAGATCGGGAGCATCCACTTAAAAAGTATGCTAGGTGTTATGGTAATATCAAGGTGAATAAGGTGAAGAAATGAAGAGGCTCTCAAACACCAACATGAATCATTCCCACATTCTACCTACTCCATAGAAACACTTGAACGATATAGATATCTAAGAATATCATTCTATGAGTTGTCCATTTTATTTGACTATGTGTATCATCATCACCACATGAAAGATCTCTAAAGCAATGAGTGGGGCTCTATAAATTTTGCAAGATTGATAGCATGAAGCACTCACATCATGACAAACACTCTCTCTAACCTATGTAGGTCTACTCCATAAAGGTATGGTCCCTAAACCTCACACCCATACATACAAAGATAGATGTAACTTTACTTATTCAAAGACCAATTTCTTATGGAAATTTAAACTTTGATGAATGAAACTCCACCTCAAAATGTTTATTTGAAACAAGTTAATAAGTAGACTAATTCACCTCCTTTTTTCATGAAAATAATCTTTTAAATTTGACAATAATTTTATTAAAAATCATAATTTACTTAATTTTAATGACAAAATTTTACCAAAATTTTATCCCATTTTAAAATAACCTAAAATAAAAAATCAAAAAATCAAAATCAAACTTTACTGGACAGTCTTAAAAAGAAAAAGCGAATTTATTCACTTACCAATTCATTCTATATTAATTTCTTGAAAAAATATCCGTGTCTTAACGAATTAAGTTCTACACTCATTGAATCACTCCATTTTCTAATTAATACATGTACCGTAAAATGGTTGTTGGACTCCATTTTTCTACCATTCGTCAAATACTGTACTGTCAAATGGTTGGTGCGCTGCAGGACGCGGTTTTTGGACTCCATTTTTCTACTATTCCTCAAATACATGTACCGCCAAATAGTTTGTGTTAAAGTTTCTTATAACGCACCATTTTCCGTAGGGCCAAAACTGTTGGTCTTTTGACAATGGGCAGGTGGGATGAATCAATTGAAGTAGGTTAATTTGGGAGTAAATATATCTGTTTTTCAGGTAAAAAAATGAGTTTGAATTTGGCTAGATTTTTAAGGGTAGTTTAAGTTTTGCATGAATCAAAGTTCCATGCATTTTAAAACTTTAGTTATGAAGTTTTGTCCATTTTAAACCAACACAAATACTCAAAAATAAATTAAAATTCTGAATTAACCTAAAATTTAAAAACAAACTACCCAAAAACATATCCTAGGAAACATATCCTAGAAAAGACGATTAAAATTACTCCCTAGTTAACCCACTCCTAAATCAATTATCCATTCCCAATTCCCAATTCCTGGTCACTAAATAATCTCAAAGTCAAATCACTGGGCAGAAGGGGTTCCCTTGTCCCACAAACAAGGGGGTCTCATACACCAATTTGGTGTGCTGACTTGACCGTGACCTTAAAAATAGATTATTATTATTATTATTATTATTATTATTAAAATAGAAATCGAGAGTCTTCTATTTAAGTTTTTCCTCCTTTTCTACCAATACCACCAGACAAATCTAGGTATTAAAATTATAAGGCGAACAACAGCAGCAGATTGAGCAAAGATAATAAATGGGCGTAGTACTGTAATGGCCTTACTTCTCTGCTTATCTTTACTTGTTCCAATAGAAGCTCCAATAGAAGCTCCAATAGACTTCTCTGCTTTGCCCGTGACAATAGAAGCTCCAACGCGTGCGGCCTTTTCTTCTTCGTCGTCTGATATTGATGATGATCATTATTTTCCACCACCCACAGGTTTGATCATATTCCATTCCAACGCGAAATCATATTATTTTTCTCGCATCTTTTAACGATGTCTTTTATTTATTTTTTATTTTGATGAGTTGTTTAGTTGCAGAAGAGAGATGAAGGACAGGTTGGGAGAGAACAACAAGATCTCTGAGGCGTTTACCACTTGTCCCGACATCTCCTGTGGCAAACCTTCATAGAAACCACCATTTCCAGCGGTCTCCGCCGCCTCCACCGATAGAAATATAGGCCAACAGGCTTCAAATATGATTGCAGGTTTCTGGTTAAGGCAGGGTTTTGGTTAAGGATTCTTATCATGTATAAGAGATTTGACTTTCATTATCTTTGGTGCTTACCCTCGCGTCGGTGATATTTCTGCTTATAAATTTTAGTGATACATTTGCTTATAAATTTCGATATGGATCTGGCGAACGTTGGTTTATGTACGAGATTTAGAACATTCCATAATAAAATCCATGTGTCTTAGGCTTTCAAGTTCGATGCTTTTCTTTTCCAGGTGCATTATAACTTTCCAGTTCCAAGTTAAAAGATAAACGGCATGAAAGTGTTTTTATATATTTGTTTCATTGTAAAGGGATAAAGATAAAATATACGGGGCAAACACACACGGTGAGGCTACGCTCACTTCTTGATATTAAACGCTCACTTCTTGATATTAAACGAAGACGGATTACATCCTTATATAGGAAAAGACTCTCCCGAGTCGGCTACATGCAAACCAAAAGACAACTAGACAACTGACTCTTAACTCAGAACTGACTCTTCTAACTGGCGCTTA
>SNQJ01S0069254.1:28683-42411 GCA_010110895.2 Picea sitchensis | reverse complement strand
ATACGGGGCAAACACACACGGTGAGGCTACGCTCACTTCTTGATATTAAACGAAGACGGATTACATCCTTATATAGGAAAAGACTCTCCCGAGTTGGCTACATGCAAACCAAAAGACAACTAGACAACTGACTCTTAACTCAGAACTGACTCTTCTAACTGGCGCTTATAACCCGCGCTTATTACTGCTGCTAACAAGTAGATAACATCTCCATTACTTCCAAGTGATAAACCCTAACCCTTGTCATATGAAATGTCCAAATTGTAATTACTTTTCAACATACATTTTAAATATGTTCTTCAAACGCTCTAAATATTAAAAAATAAAATGTACAATGTATGCTATTTTATGTAAAAATTGGATAATGTGATACTTTACACTCTCTATTTTTTTTATATTCTTATAAGATCATTATCACTGCGTATGATATAAACATAGTGAGGTTGTGTTTTTATAAGACATTTAATTATTATTAATATTATCATTAATTATCATGTAATGTTATTTAGATATTTTATGTATATCATATTGAATTCTTTTTGGATTTTTTTTCGTAAGTATAATGTTGGAAAAGTTTACATTACATTTTTGTCTCTGTTTATAATGTTTTTAATTGAGGTTGTCTTTCTTGTTTTCATGGTTTCATGGTTGAAGAGATTAAATGTTATTATCTTTGAAACATTGAACGAATCTCTTACATTGTGAAAGCTTAATTTCATTTTAATTAGTAAAATTGTATAGTAATGTATTTTGTATTTTATTAGTATTTTTTTATTTCAGATTTTTAATAGAATATTAGAATGAGTTGATTTTTTAATTATGCAAAGAAATTTGTGATTTGGTAACAATAGGGTTTTATAGTTGAATTTCCTTCTTTGTGATTTGGGTAAGAATAGAGTTTTATATTGAACTTCCTTCTTATATACTAGGATTCTTAGTGGCAATAAATGGATGTTCACTTGGAATTGTAAGTGTATGTCTCTTTATTGATTGATGACCCATTGAATATAGATAAACCTTCACATTGTTTTTCAACTTTAATTGCATGCATGATAGCTCTTTTATCCATGGTTTGGACTTTAACCTTAGGAAACTTTTGAAATTCAACTATATTTATTATTTTTTCTGTCTATCAATGTTTCTTTGTTATCTAGTTGTTCTATCCTTTTATGTTGTGTCTTCTTCTCACTCTAAGCAAGGGAATGTGACATAGTATTCCCTTTATGTCGTTTCAATCTATTTTGAGTCTCCTAATGTTTTGTTCTCCCCTTTTGTTGTTGTTTTCAAGTGTTTTACTTCAAGAAATTAGTTTTGAATGGTTACTTGCCAAGAAGTTAGTTTTGAATGGCTACATGCCAAGAAGTTAGTTTTGAATGGTTACATGCCAAGAAGTTAGGCAACGTGTCCCCTAACATATGTTCTTTACCAATGTCTCATGCTTGCATGGAATTCTAGTTTCCATATGCATCTATATGAAGTGCTTGTTGAGGTGTTTTATTTTCCCACTTCTCCTTTAAAGTGCTTGAATCTTATTCCTTATCATATAAGTTATTTTTCCATTACATAAGGAGGATGAAATGG
Source organism: Picea sitchensis (assembly GCA_010110895.2). Lineage (NCBI taxonomy): Eukaryota > Viridiplantae > Streptophyta > Pinopsida > Pinales > Pinaceae > Picea > Picea sitchensis. Next base: position 40,830 of record SNQJ01S0069254.1, on the reverse strand, counting down.
ATTTAGGATTACCACAAACTATCAAGAGCTCAAGGCTAAAAAAACTATGAATGGTTTTAGGATTACCACAAACCATATCAACAACAATATGTTCAGGATCAAGACTGTATACCAGGAACTAGGTTGCATACTTGATCATCTATTCACATGCTCTAAATCAAACTTGGAACCTGACTGAAAACTTCAGATTTCCCCCCTGTTAGGGACAAGTGCTTCAAATTCCCTTGACCGTCATTCACAAGTATGGCCAAGAAGAGATCCAACACCTGTATAAGTTATTGGAACAATGTGTACACTTTCACAATGTATACACGGATGAAGATCAAAACACTGATCTATCATCTGATCATTATCAACTTCATTGACGTCACTGATTTTGTCATGAGCTGCAGAAATTTCTAAACAAAAATAGGTTCAGAATGGTTCGCTTCACTGATTTTGTTGTGAGCAGAGTGTGGAAATTTTTGAACATAATCAGGTTCATAATGGGTCTTCTTTGCTTTCTTGAAGGAGTGAGGGTTTCTTGCAATTCCACCCTTTTACAATAATCCAACTCGACAATAGAGAATTTAAACTCAACATAAGGGTGTTGGCTTCAACCAAAAATGCACCCAATTACAATTGCAAATCATAAAATTTTGATCAAACACTAGTCCAAAATGCAGGAGTTGAATTATTCTTAAAAAATTTCGATGATGTATATGTAAGTCTCTATAGAGGCTGACTTGATATTTAATTACACAAACTACACTTGTAAATCTTCTCTCACAAGAAACACTTTGCTATTTGGAAGCAATAGGATGACCTCAAATTCTAGTCAATTTTCCCAAATGCAAACAACAACAATTTTGGAGACAATCCAATGTCGCTCCTCTCAACAATGGATTTTACCTCACAATGATGGTTCTATCCAACATACAATAATCTCCATGAAGAATCATCACCCAAACTAAGGATATTGAAAATGCATTATTTAAAGTATCACCTCATAAAGGTTAACTTCAATTTTAAACCAATGGAGTGGCTCACTTCAACATTAACACCGAGCTCTTTCAGGTTATTTTAACATTGTTACTTTTAGTAAAATTGATACTAAAATTGAAATTTGATGTGATTTTTATAGCCACTCTTTCCCATATTTGACTTTCTTGGAAGCGTTGTCCTTTGGTAATCAAATTTAAATATAAAAAATTCACATTAAAGTGTTACCTCAAATTCTTTGTTGTGTCATTCATTTCCAGCCCATCATGGTTCAAGACTCCACTTTTAAAATTCTTCACTTTAATTATCATGTCACGGGTTTAGGATTGAGGAACGATCTCCTTCTTTAAAATACGCCCTCCTAGTTAGCACCCACAATATTCATTAATAGTAGAAGCCAACAACATTATTTTCAGACACCAAAAGGAATTTAGCGCACATATGATGGAGGCAGAGGGACATGACGGAGCCAATTGGTGCCCCAACGATCTACCGATGAAGGATGGCTAAGCGGTTGTCTCCTTCTACTAATTTTCACATATATATCCTCGTACACATAATTGTTTGTCATATGTCGTAATTGTCTTATATTTCTACCTTGCAAACGCCATGGATCGACCTAGCTCGTACTAATTTGGAGCTTGTTTCCATGTTTTGAGTGCCCATGGAAGCCAATGCTTACAGAAAGCAGCAGAAAAAGTAGTGCCCACAGGTTTAGTTATCACACTTTTCTTCATCTTCTGCCCACAAGTAACACACTGCTATTCATTCGTTTATATATTAAATGAAGGCCCGCATCCTGAGACGTGATTGCATTCAATGCAATGCCAGAACATGCCAATTCCCATTGTCAAGTCAGACGATATATTTTTTTATTAGTGAAGAAATCTTTCCTCTTCCATTCCACCTACAGGAACCAGTCTTTTTTAAATCCGCGAATCGGTTTCTCCCTCTCCTCGGGCTCCCTCAAATCAAAATGACGCGGATTCTCCTTCAACGCTGAGAACTCCCGGGACAACTAAAATAGTATTAATTTTGACCCCTCCCCTAAATCCAGGAACTCGTTGTAACTATGAAGAAGCACTTCTAACATTAAAGGACAAACATAAATATGTGATGGGCATTAGGTTATGCAAGTCATTGGGTCTACAACATCTCACAAGTCTAGCATGTATGCTTGGAAGCTCGCTATGGGGTCTTTTTCTACTAGTGTCAAAGGGTTGGAAGTAAAAGGTAATCGACTTGCTGAATGTTAGTTTGGAACATTGGCCTTTGGTAAAACATCGAAAAGATTAAACATACAAGGAAGAGGGATAAGCACCTATAGTCCTCATAAGCCATGAGTTTCTAGAAAGAACTAAGTGAATTTTTGAAACAACAAAATAATCGTCCTCTAATTTTGTAGTATGGAGAACATCTAAATACAAAATAGTCCTTAGCCTTAGGATCTAAGAAGTAAATTTTGCAAACATTGTAATCCCGACGAATATGGTGATTTGTCTCCATGAAATGCGAGTGGGAGGAAACTCTAAGTTGGGTGAGAGGGACCCTCATTTTACAAGTTAATTGGATTTTGGTGTCCCTTTTGGAAGAGCCCATCCTTATGTTGGTATATACTTCTTAGGAGTGTTGAAGTCTGGAAGACAACAACTTTCTAGAATCAAACCATGCGGACTAAGGACAAGCTCTATAAATCTAAGTAGAAATACCCTTGTTTATCTTTCTTTTAACAAGATCGGGAGCATCCACTTAAAAATTATGCTAGGTGTTATGGTAATATCAAGGTGAATAAGGTGAAGCGATGAAGAGGCTCTCACACACCAACATGAATAGTTTCCACATTCTACCTACTCCACATAAACACTTGAGAGATATAAATATCTAAGAATATCATTCTCTTAATTATCCATTTTATTTGACTATGTGTATCATCATCACCACATGAAAGATCTCTGAAGCAATGAGTGGGGCTCCATAACTTTTACAAGATTGAAAGCATGAAGCACTCAGATCATGACAAACACTCTCTCTAACCTATTTAGGTCAACTCCATAAAGATATGGTCCCTAAACCTCACACCCATACAAGGATAGATGTAACTTTACTTATTAAAAGACCATTTTCTTATGGAAATGTAAACTTTGATGGATAAAACTCCACCTCAAAAAGTTTATTTGAAGCAAATTAATAAGTGGACTAATTCACCTCTTTTTTTTATGAAAATAATCTTTTAAATTTAACAATAATTTTATAAAAAATCATAATTTACTTGATTAATGAGAATTTTAATCACAAAATTTTACCTAAAATTTATCCCATTTTAAAATAACCAAAAAAAAATCAAAATCAAATTTTACTGGACTCCATTAATGTCCATTAATACTTGTACGGTAAAATGGTTGTTGGACTCCATTTTTCTACCATTCGTCAAATACTGTACTGTCAAATGGTTGGTGCGCTGCAGGACGCGGTTTTTGGACTGCATTTTTGTACTATTCCTCAAATACTTGTACCGCCAAATAGTTGGTGTGCTAAAGTTTCTCATAACGCACCAGTTTCCGTATGGCCGAAACTGTTGGTCTTTTAGCAACGGTTGGGATAAATCAATTATCCATTCCCAATTCCTGGTCACTAAATTTATTTTTTCAAAATTTTAAGTCATCTTCTAATGGATCAAAATCCATTTATACCTGTATTTTTTTTTTTATATAAATTCAAAATATAATTACATGGTATGGAGTTTTGATATAAAATTGTATCAAATTTGAGTCAGAGGACGGGGTTGGGGTTTTATTTATTGATTAAATTATTTCATTTCAATTTAATTTAAGTGAGATATTATTGTTCACTAAAGGTCACAATTGACCCATGGCATTAAAAATATTATAATATGTGAAAAGGACAAGGGGAAGTCAAAAACACATCCTAATGAAGACTTAAAAGAGAGAAAAAGAGCTTAAAATAAGGAAAAATAAAAAATGATTGACATTGGTAGTGTAACAAGATGGGGAACAATGAAGAAGCTCAAGAAGAAGGAGGTTCTTTGGGAAATAGTTGTTTTTATAGAGAATCACTTCTAACATTCAAGGCCACAAAGAAATGTGTGATGGGTGTGAGATTATGGGAATCATTAGCTCTGTGACGTCTTACGAGCCTATCATGTGAGCTTGGAAGTTGGCTATGGAGTCTCTTCCTACTAGTGTTAGAGAAATCAAAGTAAGAGGTAGTTGACTTGTTGCATGTCAGTTTGGGGCATTGGATTTTTATAAGCCATTGAGAAAGATAAAACATCCTTGGAGGAAGATGGATAARTATCTTTGGTCCTAACAYGCCAAGAGTCTCTAAAGAGAACCAAATGAATCTTTGAAGTGACAARATAATTATCCTCCAATATYGTAVTAGGGAGAGCATCTGAATACAAAAGGGTCCTCGGTCTTAGGMTATAAGGAGTATATTTCATAAATGTTGTGATCYCGATGAATATGGTGATCTATCTCAATGCAATGTCTAGGGGAGMAAATTATGAGCTAGGGGAGAGGRACCATCACRTCRCAATGTAGCTAGACTTTGGTGTACACTCGGTGTTGGAGTATCCCATCCTTATATTTCTATACCACTGTGAGTAGTTTTGAAGTCTGGAAGAAAGTGGCTCTTTAGTCTTAAACCATGTGGACCAAATATGGGCTCTATAAATCTTAGTATGAATACCCTTATTTATCTCACCTTTAACAAGATCGAGAGCATGATCCACTTAAAATCTATGCAAGGTGGTATGTTAACATTAAGGTCAATGAGGTGAAGTAATGAATGGGATATCACATACCAACATGAATCCATCCCACATTCTACCTACTCCATAGAAACACTTGAGAGATATAGATATCGAAGAAGACCATTCGGTGAGTTTCACATCTGCTTGACTCTATGTATCCTCATTACGACACGATAGATCACTGAAGCAATGAGTGAGGCTTTGTAAATTCTACAATATTGATAACATGAATCATTAATCTCTTGGCATGAAGATGTTTGGATGAAATCGTGACAAGAACTCTCTCCAACCTAGTTTGGTCTACTCATTGAATGTATGTTTTGGGGAAAAGTCCCTAATGATTAGGGTTGAATCACTTACAAAGTCAAATGAAGAACAATCACTACTTTCTAAAATAAAACAATCACATTATGTAACTACCTAATATAAGAGGATGGGAAATTACTTTTGATGAGATGGATAATACCTTTATGTCTCATATGTGAAATCCAAATTCTTCCTCATAGTTTCAAACTTTTCTTTAGACCTAGACACAAAATGAAAAAAAAACCTTCCTCAAACCAAGATAATCATATAAATGTGAATTATAATAAATATGTAGAACAATAACATAAACACAATGCACATATTCTAACTAACGTTGGGTAGATAGTTCAGTGTCAAATAAATTTTCAGAAGCAAATTTAATCAAGCATATTGCACCATCATTTGTCGAGTGGGGGGGAGAGATCTTCATAAGTTGATTAAATATGAACAAAAAATAAAACCTTATACCTAATAGTGACACTTTCGTCATATGAGTTTAGGTAATAGTGACACTTTCGTCATATGAGTTTTGGTTCTTCTTGCCTCAATCACTCATCCATTTTTACTCTACCTACTATCTTCAACTTTCCTATGGTTGAGAAAACTAAGAGGATTTGATGATGGAAAAGCAATAAAAATCCATGATTGATCCTCAAAATTACTTCAATATATTCTTGTTCATTAAATTAGTTGGGGATGGAGATATAAGGATGCACATTTATTATTTTTTAGGCTTTTTGGAAGATTCCCATGGGTTGTTTGAGGGAAATTCATAGGCAACCCACGAGTTGTTTGAGTAAAACTCATATTTAGCGAGTCAAAGAATCTAAAATATATGCAAGGACTCTAAAATATATGCAAGATGAAAAGAAATGATGATATACTCAACAAGGGAAATAGCTGCAAAGCAGTTAGTCCCTGCCTCGTGAGTACAATATTCAACAACACAATTTATTTTCTTGTAACATATTTAGGTGACAAATAAAAAAAGTAAATCCTAAACTTAAAATAGATGTAAGCTCGTCAATATCTCAATTTAACATTTAATTATCATAAATATAAACATGTATTAATAAAAAATAAACGACCAATACACAGTGTTAACATGTTAAATAGGACATGATGTTTACACATCCGAGTAAATAGTGTTGGTGATCTAGTTGATTCAGATCACAATATTGAAATGTTGCATACCATTTTGTCTATGTTATTATTATAAATTATCCATTATAATTAACAATACTGAAATGTCGCAGGCAAAATCTTTAACAATTGCAATGTTACCTTCTGGAGCTTTATTTCAGCAAACATACATTCTGTAAATTTCAACAACTGCACCAAAGTGAAAAAAAATCCCAACTCAGAGGAACATGTGACGTAGTATTCTAATATTATTTTCATTTCTATTCTTACCCTCTCAGCACACAAGCTGTCCATATGAAGAATTATTTTTAATGGCATTTACAGATTTCCTCTCTCTAGTCCATAAGGAGATGATTCTCCATACTACGGAATTTGGAAAGGCCATTGGCATTTTATTAGTGCATACTATGTTAATACATAAATATAAATGTTTGAATGTAATGAATAATTTGTTGCTAGCATACCCTCCAATTAAGAGAGTATATAGGATTGAGTTGGAGGGTACGCTAATTTACCATTACAACCTAGTATTAGTGTATGGTGAGGCTTACTGAAATCTTGCAGAATGGATAACAATATTAAGAGTATGAGTTGCAAAGCGCATTCTTGACTTGAAGCTTGAGAACTCTGGATGATATGAGCTACTATCAAATATATATGCTACCACTGGCAGGTCAGATAATGTAGAAAAGGTAAGAACAATGATGAAAGACATGGGATTGAAGAAGAATTTGGGATTCACCTTGATTGAGGTAAATAAGAAGGTGCATATGTTATTTGTAGGAGACAAACCACATCAAGAATCTGAGAAAATTTATGGAATGGTTGATTTAAACTATGATCCCCCGACATCTTTAAATTTGGTTGATGCATACCAATTCACACAAGCCCAGGAACTCCTATCCAAATTTAAAAAATATTTCATGTATGCGGTGACTGCCACAATGCTACTAAGTTGAACTACAAGATTGTTAGCAGAGAAATTATTGATGCTACTAAGTTGAACTCCAAGATTGTTAGTAGAGAAATTATTTCAAAGGATGCAAACCTTTTTCACCATTTCAAGGATGGAAAATAAGTGTATTGTCTCTGATCCTGCCTCCTTAAACATGGGCACAAGCTGCAAGAGACTTGCCATGACACTTTTAAGCAGAGAAATTGGAAATTCCACTACATCAAATTTGAGTTGGGAATGCATTAAAATGGCATATTCTAGTTAAGAGTGGTGTAATCGTATAACAAACAATTTCTTCATTAAAATAATGCTGCGAAAAGAAGGCTCGTCCGAAATGAATGGTCATCAAATGCACACAAGGAAATAAAATGGAAGAGTCCTCAATCATGAGTTGAATGTGTTAAATGATTTTTGTTGTTTTAAAATCTTTGAAGGAAAAAAATAATAATTTAATAACACGTGTAAACAAGTGTCACTGACAAAAAAAACATGTGTCACTGAACAAGCATTTTTGGGTGGGCTTCATCGCCATCTGCACTGTTCATGGCTCAGACTAGTCATGTGTATCTGCCATTGATGCTATTGATGCTACCCACCATAGAGCCTACCAAGATTTCCATTGAGGCATACTTCTTTTAAGATGCAATGAAGACTTTGCAACACAAGCTTATGAGAGCAGGCTTGAAGGTTTCAAGTTTCCATAAAGCAAGAAACCACTTAGCTTCTGGTACATAGCACCCACAACCTCCATTGTTTTTTTTTCATTTGTGTATAACAATGGTTAAATGAGAATGCAATGGGTGATGGCAAGGTAATTTGGGATATGTGTATATGCAATAACATGACTATTGTTCCGCATAAAGCGTTTACAAGTGGATTTCAGTTGAGGATTAGTGATTAATTACAATGTTAGAAATAAGAATGAGATGATGTATTGAATAAATAATTGTACAAGAAAGCACAGTTATTGGAACCAACCTGTAATATAAGCGTCTGTGTTGGAGGAAGCCAAGGGTTTTCTAGAGTGTGTGTTGAACAACAATAATAACTCTAATAATTATAATCATAATAATTGTAGAGGAATATCAAATTCGCTAGATAGTATCGAATTATAAATATTATTTTAGTGCAGTTCGAGTTAAGTGACAACTTAACCGGGTTAGCTAATTTTCTCGCTATAGGAATCACCTTCCTAGAAAATTTAGCGGTATTTATTACAAGATTGTTAAGGGGAAGACTGGACATGGAGAGGGACATCAGGGATGTTCTAGCCACCTTGAGAGGCCGCCAACTATACTAGATAAATGACGGGTTCAGACTAAGTACATGTGAGCAACAATTAGAATATCCATTTGGAAAGGCCTCTATTGTAATGTTGTCGTACGACCCGACCAATTCATCCATGAAGCAATTCATGAATTACATCTGCAATTCCTATAAGGTGCACTATCCAACATTAATGGTGGTATACCATTAAATTTATAAATTTAACTGTGTGTATCTGCATGTACAAATATTTAAATTATAATCCCTTCTTAAATTATAACAATTATAGTGAAAGTTAGTCACCAACTTGAGTGCATCCATGCTTGTCTTGACTCCAATGTTATTCATTTTCAATATAGATTTTCTAAAAGCTGCAGCAAAAATTGCTCCTCTTGGGTAGATTTTCATGAAAGATTTGGTCGAACCATTTACCCAAAGCCTCTAATCCAACTCAAGGGCAACATTTCCATCTCTCACATTTATTAAGAAAGTGGCGTCGAATGTCGCATAGTTTTCCCTTTCCCTTGTCTAGAGAAATTAGATTCAACATGTCAACACAAGAAGGGCATTGAGATTGAAGATCACTCAGATATGTTGTATTGATTGTGGGATCTGTGTGACCTGCACTGACCGTGCTCAGAAAAATGACTGACATGGGGAAGAATCAAAGAAATCATAGGCCAGCAGGCGACATATTTGATTGCCTGCCCCCCACAGAGCTTACAGTTCGACAAGAATGATATTAATGGCTCGTCCTGATAGCGAGATCTGGGTAGGTTGCAATGTGGGTTTCAGTCATAGGGTTTCATGCTTAGCTGAGGGAATAGAGGAAGCATGTATGGTTAGGGTCACTTAAGCGCAATGTTGGCACAGGAATGTGTGGAATTAAATTAAAGGGACTTTAACTGAATGTATGGAATGAAATGTGTGGAATGTCAAGTAGCACTCCCAACAATTGCAGTTCCAGGTGCGGTTCCTATCCCAACTACAAAAGCTATTTTAGTTATCATAGTGGAAGCTTTATTATCCCAAGTAAGATCATATATGATGGAACCACATGTTTCCTTTTGGGTACGGTTTTCCTTTCCGTTGGCCCGCCTAACCTCCAATACGCGATGTGAAAACTCACTATCAGTGCTCGAATTGATTGGGGATCAGAGTACTCCTGTTGCTCATTTCCGAATGAGAAGTGTTGTTCACCCTGTTCGACCCGGGCAATTTCCTTTCCGTCGAGACGTCCTGCAATTTGGGTTAATGGAGGAATGAATCTCTTATGTATCCTATTGATCTATATAAGCAGGTTGAAGAATCAGTAGGGGAAAGGAAAAGGGCCCAAGTGAGTATCCCCACCCAATAATCAATTCCATCCTGGGAATTATAGAGAAACTTGATGAAAGGGAAAATTTGAATAATAAATAATCAAAATTCCTAACCCTAGTCCCATTCCAATCCTACACCTTCTTGGTATTGATCTCCATCTTTTGAAACCCCTTCCTACTAGGCACAATTTCTCTTTGTTGATGTTTTATCCTTAGTTGATTGAGCTCTACATTTAACTAATTGTTCTCTACTATTTTTTACATTTGCTCCAGAGAAAATTCAAAAATTGTATTTGTATTTTTTTTAGTTTTAACTTCATGCAAATCCTATATCGTGTATATCCAGATCCTGTTAGTCAAAACAAATACCTGAATTGCATGATTCTAAGTAGAAACAAAGATGTTTAGCATTTTGCAGGGTGAGACAAAATAGAGATTGTAAGCATAGATTCATCGTACCAGCTATTGAAGGAGAATCGTACGAGATGCTGAAGGAGAATCCTGGACTGCTACAGGCAATAGGAGAATCCTGGACTTCTACACGCAAGAGGATCTTGACTGCTACACGCAAGAGGATCTTGACAAGATGTCTGAGGATGAAGGTTGTGTTTGAGGATGAGGATGAAGGGGTTTATGCAAGACGTTGACTATTCTTCATGCATTCTTCTTCATGCAAACTTACACGTAGTTCAAGGCGATATGAAAGATGCCCAACCCTAAACTGCAACACCCCTGCAACCATAGACTGCAGAGTCCTGCAGTGCCACCTCCAAACTCACCAATGAAATGATTTATTTTAGAAAATAATTTTAAAGCCTGACAAATAACTAATCAAATTTGAAACATAGGAGAATAAAGTCCAATCAAAAAGATTTAAACCAATAAGAAATTCACTAGAGGAAATTAGCAAAATGAAAAAAAATGTATTGATTTTGGAAAAAATTCAAATGATTAGTATATATTAAAAACCTTCTCATATAATTTGTAATTTAATAGCATTTCAAATAAAATATCATGCAAAACACACCATGTAATATACAAAACTTACTAAAGTGAAAGCTATAGTCCCTACTTTGGCTGGTGGCAGGGACTAATAATGAATGGCTAATAAGGCCTCTTTGGTAAAGGGTGTACAAACAAGGTTGTAACAAATGCCCCAAGAGAATCTAATAGCCAAACATACATTTTAGTAGTACATAGGAATACGAAAATGTCTACAAAACCCAAGATAAATAGCCTCATATGGTTAGATTGCATCCTAAATGCATCAATGCTTCGGAATGTACTTAAGTGATCCTCAGTTCCTTATTATCGAGCACCTTGCACTTAATATTGATTTTATTTTAAACCAAAATAAACTTAATGTCGATTTTATTTTAAATCAAAATAAAGTTGAGCAAAAGGCCTAAGTGGATTTGAGGACAAAAATGCAAATGCAAGAGTGTGGAGGACAGATTATATGAAATTTTAGTGAGGACGAAAACAAAATAGATTGCAGGGAAATGGAAGAAAAAATGCTACTCTTTCCTCCTTCTAGATATAGTGGAACGGGTCATATCACTAGCACAACAACTAAATAGTTGTTGGTGAACGCCGAAAGGCTGATAAGATGAAACGAATCCGTAAAAGAATATATTAAATTTTATTATTGATTAACAAATAAACGGTTGAGCTTCATTTATCTGGTGTTAATATTTTAATTTTTGTTAATCAGTTACGTGGCAATTAGTTAGCTATCAAAGTAATTTTTAAACATGATTAGGTAAATGTAAAAAAGTAAACACATAAACGGATGTCTTTATAATAGCTAGGAAGTTAATGATTGAAATCACAACCATTTATTTTGTGTGACTACTAAGAATATTCCAGCCATATTTAATCATGTCCATAGAAAACTTATTAAGCACTAAACCCCTATTAAATCTGCCCATTGTCAATAGGTGTATGCCTTTCGGCGTAACCAGTATTGATGTATAGATTTTGCAACACGTCTTTTCTCAAAATGCTATTGATAAACTAATGCATCAAATAAAGAAAAGATCTGTGACAATTCAAAATTAATTATTCGCAATAACAATTCCCTTGAACCTAACAACAAAAAGATGTTCTATAGGTTTTTTTTGGGGGATCTGGTGATGTAAATTTGGACAAAATGGCTATTTTTTTGTTATTTAAATTGTATTTCTAAATATATAAATGGATTCAGCAGGCTGAAAAAAAGAAAAGCCTTTAGGACATTCCTACTATACAAACTTAGTCACTCAAATCTACAAGGCATTCCGATTATACAAACTAAGTCACTCAAATCTGCAAATCCAGCCATTCCTCACCAGATTTCGAACAAAATCAAACAAAAAAAAATAACAAACAAAAAAAAGCCAAGCCAACATATAGAGGGACACAAA
>SNQJ01S0069254.1:3277-16035 GCA_010110895.2 Picea sitchensis | reverse complement strand
AATAATTCATGTATACTTGGTATTTCTTTGCCTTCATGTAATATATCGCTCATCCACATTGACTAGGGATTGTGACATATGTTATTTCATGGTGTCAAGGTGTATGCGATACTTATACGACACTTTACGACACATAGGGTGAGGTACCTAGGTGTGCAAATTTCATGTGTAATAGTTACGCAACAAAAAAAACATGGTAGAGGTTTATCAACAAGTGGTAGAGTTAGTTTCACAGCTGGAAATGCATTCCGAAAACTTAGCATCACGTTTTTCAGTATCCCCCTTGATGTCAAGTTTTTGGATTCCCAACAGTGATCTGAGTTTCTCCAATCGATCCTTAGGGAAGAGCCTTAGTAAAAATGTCGGCAAGTTGATCTTCAGATTTACAAAATTCAAAAAAGAGAAATTCTTGTTGGACAAGCTCTCTAATGAAGTGATGGACAATGTCAATGTGTTTACTCCTGCTGTGGAAAACTAGATTCTTTGTCATAGAGTATGTTCTTTGATTGTCACAATAAACTTCAATAGGTTTATGAATTTCCATGCCCAATTCTTCTAACAATATTGCCATCCAAATGACTTGAGTGCTTGTAGATGATGCTACAATGTACTCTACTTCAGATGTAGAAAGAGCAACTAAAGGTTGTTTTTTGCTGCTCTAGAAAATAAGATTTTCTCCAAAAATAAAAGCATATCCTGAAGTACTTTTGCGATCATCCAAGATACCTGCCCAATCTGCATCTGTGTATGCTACAACATTGAATTTATTAGTAGCATTATAAAACAATCCAAAAAATCTGGTACCACTTACATATCTGAGTATTCTTTTAGTTGCTTGCCAATGAGATTCATGAACCTAGTAATCGGACTTATAGAAAACATAATGTATGGTCTAGTAGTGGTCAGATACATTAAGATGCCAACCATGGATCTATAGAGAGTGGCATCACAGAGAGGAGATTCATCTTCTTTCATCAATTTTCTCCCAACAATAAGAGGAGTACTCACAACTTTACAATTCTGCATGTTAAACGTCCTCAACATGTCTTCAACATATTTGGTTTGGCAAATAGATATACTTATAGTTGTTTGTATGATTTGCATGCCCATAAAATATTTCATTTCTCCCAAATCAAACATCTCAAATTATGATTTCATTTATTCTTTAAACTCCTTCACAAGTGATATTGAGGTGCCCATAAATATTAACTCATCTACATACAAGCAGAGAATAATAAAATCTGATCCAATGACCTTTTTGTAGACTGCACTTTCAGAAGAACGCTTAACAAAACCATGATCATGAAGGTATTTATCAATCCTAGAGTACCAAGATCTAGGAGCTTGTTTAAGACCATAAAGTTCATTCTTAAGCCTATACACCTTATCTTCTTTACCTTCAACAATAAAACCTTGAGGTTGTTCAACATAAAATTCTTCCTTTAAATATCCATTTAAGAAAGCAGATTTAAAATCCATTTGATAAACTATTAGTTTTAACTGAGATGTTATGGAAAGAAAAGTTCTTACAGTTTCCATTCTTGCTACAGGAGAAAATTTCTCTTCATAGTCGATGTCTTCTAGTTGCACATACCCCTTTGCAACTAAACGTGCTTTGTGTTTTGAAATGCTTCCATCCATATTATATTTCAGCTTGTAAATCCACTTTCCTCCAATGGAAGATTTTCCATGAGGGAGTTCAACTAACTCCCATGTGCCATTTTTCTATATTTGAAACATTTCATCCTCCATTGCTTGCACCCATGGCTCAACAAAATAAGCTTCTTTAAAATTGAGAGGATCAACATTTGCAGAAGAAACAAGAGAAAAATTATCATTAGCATACCTTGATGTCTCATAAATGTCTTTCAAACTTCTTGTTTTTCTAGGAGGACTAGATGGAGGTGTTGTTTGAGTATCAACTTTAGATCCGATTGACGGAGAAGATGAAGATGGATTTTATGGAGAACTCCTTGAAGGTGAGCCTGCATTTCTTACAACAAAGGGCTGCAAAGATTGATCATTGTTATCAAAAATCAAATTTTCAATATGTGGGGTAAGCTCTTTATCTTCTCCTTCATTCTTCTGATAAACTCCCCCTTCATCAAACATCACATCTCTACTAACATAAAGTTTATTAGTAAGTAGATCAAAACACCTGTAAGCCTTGATTTCTTCTAACTATCCAATGAAAATACATTTCACTGATTTTCCATCTAATTTTTGTCTTTGTTGCATAGGAATGTGAACAAAGAATGCATACCCAAAAAATTTCAGATGAGAAATAGTTGGTTTTCTACAAAACCAAGCTTCATAAGGAGTATAATTTTTTACCATCTTTGTAGGACTTCTGTTGAGGATATATGTAGTTGTATGGAGTGCATCTTCCCAATACATGTTTTACAAACTCTTTTATTTTAACATACATCTAGCCATCTCTACAATTGTTCTGTTTTTTCTCTCTGCTGCTCCATTTTGTTGAGGAGTATATGCAGTAGTTAACTCCTTCTTGATTCCATGTAAATTGCAAAATTCTTTGAATTCATCAAAGGTGAATTCTCCACCTTGATCAGTTCTCAAGACTTTCAAATAGTATCCTGATTGCTTCTCAACAAGTGCTTTAAATTTTTGAAAAAAGCTAAAAGTTTAAGACTTCTCACTTAGAAAATAAACCCAGGACATTCTTGAAAATTCATTGGCAAAAAGAAAGAAATATTTGTTTTCTGCAAGGGACAAAGTTTGCATTGGGCAACAAATATCTGCATGTACTAAATCCAAGGGATATGCTACTGTAAATTGATGAAAAGGAAATCTATCTCTATGTTGCTTCCCTATTACACAACCTTCACATAACTTGTTACCAAGATTTGTGAAAGACGATAAACCTCTTACTAGATTTTTCTTTTGCAGCATAGAAAGAGATCCAAAATTAAGGTGTCCTAACATTTTGTGTGAAAGCCAATACACATCAACTATGGCCTGCAAACAAGTTACATTTGATTCCATTTTCATCAAAAACATCCTATTTTCTGTCATGGGAACTTCAACAACTAGGGCAGTATTGTTAAAAATCCGACAAAACCTTCCTTCAAAAACAATCTTGTAATTTTTTAGAGTTTAGCTGCCTTATGCTAATCAAATTGTGCCTTAAACCTGGAACAAATAAAGTATCTTGTACATACATAAAACCTCCATTCTATACTTTTATGGAAAGGGTACCTTTACCCATTATATTTTCTTCATTACCATTGCCAAAATTTACTTTTCCCTTCACACTCTCATCTAACTTTACAAACAGACTTTTGTTTCCATTCATATGATTTGAACAACCACTATCTAAATACCATGTAAAATCAACTTTAGCTTCAAGGAAAGTACTTGTAAGAAACATAGTTTGTGAGATTCCACCTTCTTCCTTGCTGAAATTTGCTTGAGAGGTGTCTCTCTTCTTTTTAAAACAATAGCTTTCAAGGTGACCATCTTTATTACAGTAGATGCAATGAAAAATACCTTTTTCAGAGCTGTTGCTTCTTCCTCTACCTCTGCCTCCTCTAAAAAAAGGAGTAGAAGCTTCAGTCATGGCAGTTGAAAGTTGCTTCTTCTTCTCATCAAATTTCAACTTAATTTGAAAATCCTGATCAAAAGGTTCCTCATTCTTTTTCAACCCGTCTTCATGAACTTGAAGACTACCAAATAAATCAGTAAGGGTTAACTGAGATAAATCCCTTGACTCTTTTATAGCAATAGTAATTGGATCAAAATTTTTGGGAAGACTTCTTAAAACCTTTTCAACAATCTTCCTATCTTCAAGTATTTCACCATGAGAATGAATAACATTTACAATATTCTGAACTCTAGTGATAAAAAATTCAACATTTTCACTTTATTTCATAGATAGAGACTCAAAATCTCGTCTCAACATCTGGATTTTAACAACCTTTACCTTGACAGAACCTCTATAAGCCTTTTCCAAAGTTTCCCAAACATTATGGGAAATTCCACAATCTGCAATTTTTGAAAACACAGAGATATCAACTCTTGTTTGAAGATGAAAGAGAGTCTTAGCATCCATTTTCCTATTATCCTTCAATTCTATCTTCTAATCAACTGATAATTCATTATAAGCAGCTTGATCAACTGGCTTTGTGTACCCTACAAAACAAGCGTCCATAAATCTTGTGAGATGAACAAAGTTCTCATCTTCACACTCCAATACTCATAATTTTCCCCATAGAAAATAAGACTTTGGTACTGTACTGAATTGTTATTTTGGGCCATTGTCTCCTCCTTCTTGCTGCTAACAACCACAAACTGCTCTGATACCAAATGAAAGATCTGGGATTAAAAAGGAGTTATATGACTATATAATCAAACCCAAACAAACTCCTATTTAGAAGAAATTCCCCAAAATAAGTTTACTAAAAAAAAACTCTATTTCAAATGCTCTGTTTTCAAATAAAATGCTACATCAAGTTACAGAGACAGCCCTGATTTTATATCAGAAAAAACTTCATAAAATCACAACAGAGTGCATCTATTACAAAAAAACTACGACAAAACAAATGAGCAACTCTCTCTTTACAAAATTCTACACCAAAATGATCACAATCTTCTTTTTTTTACAAAAACTAGGTCTTTAAATAATGCCCAGCAGCTCTGTTGAGGAGTTATGCAGCCAAATAAAAGTGGCATAGATTTATCAACAAGTGACAGAGTTAGTTTCACACCTGGAAATGCATTTCGAAAACTTAGCATCAAGTTTTTCATGCTATTGGTTAAACAAATCTCACTACTGCGAAAGCATCACCGATATAACCAAAATCCTTCATTTTTCATGGATGCACATCAAATAAAACAACTAAATAATGTGCATGGAGCTCTGTAATATTAATAATAATATATGCATAAACATCATCGTTACACAAAAATACATATATATTTTGATCAATACATATATATTTTGCTCGTTGAAGATCAACTATGCATAAGCCACCACGCTGCAACTCGTTGTGATTTTTCCCAAAACATATTTTATTTGTTAATATGCTCTTTACCAATGCCAGCAACTTATTTTTCTTCTTCATCGAAAGAGGCTGCAATTGCATAGATAGATCGATTGATGAGATTTTGGGTGACCGATGCCTGCTAAACCCAATCCGTCGGAGAACATCGGTCAAAGTCAACGTAGCACACAAGTGACCCAGAAAAATAAAAACTTAGAAATTTTAAACTATATCTTTTTTATATAATATATAACTTGTAAAAAAAAAATTCCACAATCCTGGTACCATCCCATCTTGTAGTATTTTAAAGGTAGTCAAATCTAAGTTCATAAGAAATAATTTTATTTTTATTTATTTGATTTATGGAAGTTTATTACTATAGTTTTTTATTTATTAATTTATGTAAAGCCACATATCTGAATTGGATTAAAGGGTGTGGGAAATTACTGGTGTGTGAAGTTGCAATTTTTTGTTTAGAATTGAAGGGTGTGGGAAATTAGTGGTGTGTAAAGTTGCAATTTTTTTTTAGAATTGATCATTCTCAAGAATTTGATTGGATCTACACCTGGTGCCATGGGGTCAATGCCCATGCATCCAATATTGTCTTTGTTGAATTTATTGCAGTAGGTCACTCTACATTTCATTTTGACATGTAAGAATGAATGAACATTCCATATGGGGTGAATAAAAGGCAATGAGGTGCACCATATGGGCCATGTTCTAGATAATTCCATAAATGAGTGTCATGAATCCCAACCACTTTGAATAAAAGGCAATGAGGTGCACTTATAATTTTAAGGATGGAATTTTATCTTAGAATGTAGAAACCTTAGTGAATCGTACTAGTTTTTAATATGTGAAGTATAACATGTTTGGTGATAATTTTGTAAAAATATTCAAATTTTTAAGTATTTTATATAGTTTCTATAAAATTTGGGCTATTTTTAAGGCAAAACAATTTTATTCTGTATAATTTTGGTGAACAAGTTTTAGAAAAAATAGAAATTAACTAATATTTATTTTGTAAAGAATATGAAAAATTAGCTCATGGGTGATATATAGAGCTTATTTTTTTCCCTCATAAGGTGGTTTATATTACTGGCATTACAATTAAAAATAATCTTACCAAACCATAATGAAGTAGATTTGAGGTAACTATTATTAAAATTAAAAATAATCTTGTTAAAACATGATGTTGAAGGGGTTCTAATGCTTCACACATCCTTTTTTGTGTAAGTCAAGTCAAATTCAACATGGAAGGAAGTTTTTAGCCATCATGAGATGTTAAGGATTTACATGTATCAATCACAATTCCTTTTATTGAGGTAACCAAAATTTCACTCATTAATGCTTTTTTAAGGCTTTTTTAAGGCTTTCTTTGGATAAAAAATTGAAGGTGGGGGGAACCAATTAATGGAGGCATATTTTAATTTTGGTTTTGATTTGATTAGTGAACAATAAAGATAATACATAATAGAAAATAATTGCTCCCCCTCATGATGCTTCCAATCCAATTAGTTTTATCCAATCCAATTATTTTTAGCTTAGTTGTTGTGAATGTTAATGTGGGGTTATTTTCCAATTTCTGGGTTGGTTGCACGTGGGAATAATAGGAGGTGGACATAGTTGGATTCACACCCTTATTTATTGAATATATTTAGAGTGAAATAAATGAATATTGAATTCCCTATACTAAATTCTCAAAGGATGATAAGAAATGGGGCAAGAGTACTTTTGGTTGGAGATATGTCTCTCATGTTTGGAACTTGGCTATATGCCAACTCATGAAGAGCCATATGAAGTTCAAGAATAAAAGCCAAATAGATAACTACACGAGAAATATATTTCACCTAGTCATTATTTATTTCATTTCAAGGTGGTTTTTCTATCAAAGTAATGAAGGAGAATGATACTCAAAATTACCTTAATAATTATTGTATACAATGCACTAGTTACATATATTTACATAAATAATACCTCTTAGGAAAAAGGTTAAACTACAATTAGGGGTGGTAGATAATATCATGTGTGGGGATAAGGTTAGATGCTACTAGAAAGCACATGACCCCATTGGAGGTAGCCACAACGATGACCACAAGGGAGACTTACTTTCTTGCTGATACTATCTAGGATGAAATTGTCTTTTGATCTTGGAGTAAGACATAACACTACATTTTCTTGACTAATATATTGTTTGTCTTAGACTTAAGGATACAAGTGAACGACCCAAAACCTAAAGGCCTCTAGTAGTAGTGGAAATCTACCCTGTATGAACCACAAACAAGTCATTTTAGCTGACATGGTTTTCCTTGAATATTCATGATGACCCAAACCACATTCATGGATAATATCCAATGATGTTTATCCTCATTTTCAATTGAAGATTCAATTATTATAGGTTTTACATTATAGAGGCATTAGAGAAGTATGACGTGTGTAACTTTGGGGTGGTTGTATTGGAAATGATAAAAGAAAACAAACCATATTTCAAACTACCTAACTTATGGAACGCTGCAAATGCATGGTTGTCTCACAAAAAAAACTTCTCTAAGGTAAGGAATTTTTTATGGAATAATTGAAGATGATGAGAATTTGTTCAATAATTTAAATCATTTCATTGTTAGTTGGATGTGTCAACTATCATTCCTAAACTAATCATCTTTAGCACTTTGGACAGATTAAAAAGTGAAATGATTATAGAATTATAATCGACAAATCCATTTATGTTTATTGGTCCTTTGTTTCTTTCAACATTCCTTGATGAAAAAGGTCTCATGAACAGAACATTGTGACCTAGAATGAGGCTCAAATTTGAATTTACCAGATAGCTTGACTCTAAGCCCCCACGAAACATTCACTTGTCCGTGTCTTGAATATTCTAAATGGAATTGTGTGGTTAGATTGATTACAATTAGAAATCATACATGGGGTACTCTCGAGGTTTGGTGCTTCAATGTTCATCTCCATTGGTAGGTTTTTCCTCATCCTCCTATGGGTGAAAGTCATATGCACTATGGATGGAATTCTAATCAATTCTTGAGATCTTGTCATTAAGAGCCAATGAGTCACCACTCGTGCAAATTGTTGAGATGATGACCCTCTCATAAATTTTGATCTATGGATCTCATCTAAATTGATGGTGCCAACCTCTAATTGAATTGTATTGGTTACCCACAAAAAATTCTTGATACATATCAACAACCCTCCATTTCCTCCAATTTCAATAGCCCTTGGAAGATTCTCTTTATATATCACCACTACATTGTTCTTGAAATCTCCACTAGAAACAACAATTGGGGTTGCTAAGTTTCCTCATCTGTTTAGAACCTCCCAAACACTGACAAATATCATTTGATGTTTGGTTTATGTAATATCATGCAAACCTACATGTGTCATTTGTTGATTTGTCTACGTTCCATCCTACACCGTACTCCACTTCTCCATCTTGCTTGACACCCCCACTGCATCCCTTATTCACATTCACATTGCATTCGTTCACCAAGCATTGTCCTTTGGTTTTGCTCCATACCATTGTCTCTTCACCCTCATAATCAATGCCTCTTCTTCCTCTTCTATTTGTGTCTAGAAAATTTGTGGTCACATATATATGATCATTGTAGGTGGGAATGTAGCTAGGAGATTTGGGTTTGGAATTACAATATTGTTCAAAATACTCAACAAGGTGTGGGATGAAGATTCACCTTGTGAAATATTCATTTTCCATCTGTTATCACTCCAAGAAACCCTTTGTGGTTGCATACCAAAGGTGCTTGGTAACTTAAGAAATGAATTTTTTTGTATTTTGTAAATATGGATCAATGGGATAACTCAATTCATCTTATGGCATTCAAACATCAAAAGGATAAACAAATAGACAGTGCTCTCCAAGATTGGTTAAACAGTAAAATAGCCTTTAGTGGATGAAGAAAGATTGCTCATAAACCAGTGCAAAGCAGGGTCTAATAAACAATTAAAGAAAATGATTATAATGTCATGAACCAAACAATAGGATAACAACTATTCAAGGTTTGACAACAAGATAACAGTGAAGAAGAAATATGGAAAACTAATACCAAAATGGAAAGGAACCTGTGATTTGTATTAACAATGAAAGGTCTAAGTACAAAAGAGTATTACTGTATCCAGAATCGAACCCTTGTTTGATATCAAAACCAGGCATTTATAGCCTTTTACAAACAGTTATACAGATCCTAAAAACATGGATCTGTATTTAATAACAACAACTCAATTCTAACTAAATAACTTGAAATTAAAGTCTTCAACAACTAAACTAAATAGTCGAATTGTCCTCAGTCTCCAAAATCGCCATCTGCAACCTTTAGCTCTTAGTATCTGCAATGTGGTGAAAATAGCAGGACACCTGTATCTAACTATTCAATTTCCCAATATTTATGGTCGAATTCTTAGGAAATGGTTTTGCATGTGTAACCAAAAAAATCCCTCGAATCCCTGATGTTGAACTTCTTGCATACGATCTAATAGTCCACTGATACATTAGAATATCTTCAGAACTCATTTGGAATGAATTGTTATGTTTTCGGCTTCAAAAATCACTTTTCCAGCTTTCAACAGTGCAACCGTTTAATTTTTATGCGGGTTAGCTATTGAAAGTTGTCACTTTCCACAGCTAACGGGTAATGAAATAATAGCCTGGTGCTGTTGAAAGTCCCTATAGCGCAAAAAAAGAGATTTTGCCTTCGAAATTTGATTTCAAACCAAAATCAGTGGGCATCCGATTTCTCACCTTGCATATTGACAGCAACTTGAGCAAGAACCTTTAGGTCTGGATGAGATTTTTGCCTCAATTTTTGTTTCAACCTCCTGATCTGCCTTTTGAGGCATTTGGCAAGCCACCACAAGCTATTGTAGTCTTTGGTGAGCTTTTTCTTCCTCTTTTTCTCTTTAACACTCTCCTTGGCCAATCTTTCAAACGCAGCATTTGTCTTGGCAAAGTTATCAGATAACTTTTTATACCTATACTTAATCACCCGCTCCAAGACCTCTTGTTGGGCAATTACCTCCTTGAGATGTTTGATCTTTTGAGACTTATTTGATTTAGGGTTTTTTGATGATTCTCCCTGCTCTGTCCGATTGAAAGTTTCATAGTTCTGTGCACACTCAGCTGATTGCTCATAACTCTTAATGGCAGGGCATTGATTTTTTTGCTCAGATTCTGAATCTGAATAGGGAAATTTAAGTATATTCTTGCCTGCACTTTGCTCTGTTGGATACCCTATATTCTGTTGTGTAGTCTTCTCTGTGGTCTACTCAAAATTTAACTTTCTCTTTGACCAGTGAGGCTTCAGTCCAGATATTCTGTCCTTTGAAGGTCCTGGTAAGGCCCTTCTTCTTCTTGAGCTGCTCTGAGGAGATGATTGTTTCTTTGCACCAGCCATCTGTTCATTTGTAGTCTGATTCTGGGTTTCAAAACCTTCCCAGAACAGAAAGTGCTCCCAGCTCCTCCCCTGTTGTTTCAATTCTTCCAGAATAATCAATTTTATGAGGCCTAGGTGACATAGAGTAGTTTTCACGCTCAAGGGTTGAGCTCTAATCCTCTTGCATACCTTAGTCAAACTGTGATATAATAAATAAGGCAAATTGATGGGGGTCTTACCTGTGAAGTGATCCAAGAGTTTAAAGTGATACATCATCAATTTATCATATCTTCCCTCTGATGTAATGTACAATTGGATGCCTTTGAATAATTCTTGCCATTCTTCATCTAGATATGAAACAAGAATACCTTTTCTCCACGCTTTGTGTCTGTACCCCTGTTTCAAATAGGCCCTGAAATCCAAATTTTTAGGAGAAATGGTGTTAAACTAGCTCTGACCAGTTCTTGGCAATCCCGTAGCTAAGGCAATGACAGCCTCATCCACTTTGATCTCCATGGACCCGACACGAGCTTTATTGCCATCAAAAGTCTTGGCAAAGGCTTCAGTTGTGGCCTGATGACACCCAATTTGTAACCTTTCTATGAATTCCATACACCCTGTATTTGAAAAATGCCTCTGGACCTCAGGATGTGATTGTAAAAAAGATAAATTATCCAGTTCTCGCTTGAGTAGAGTGCCACTGCGTTTTCTCACCATTCTGCAGCTCAAAAACTTGACAATTAGAACCCCTGTAACTGCCAGTCGAGTCGAGGTTCTGCGTTGTTGAAAGCAGTTCGGGCTTCGGCTATGTTTTGAAACAAATGAACACTTCCACAGTATTCCAGAAGCGATTTGTGATATGAAAACCATAGTTTGATTTGATGTTGTCAGGCCGGCGGTACCTCCTCTACACCTGCATCACCGAACACGAACCTACCGTCTCGGATGCCATGAGTGTTGTCCGTGAGTTCTGGGCTGGATTCGAATTATAGTCATATCCTGACATGCATGATCGAGTTTCTATCATTTCCCACTCCTATCAACGCATGCCTTGGATTTACTGTGACGTGGGGTGATCATATCATCATTACTGTCATACGTGGATATCACGCATGTGATTCCCGCCTTGTTCAACAACGGCCCGCAGAAAACGCCTCTGTCAACTTCTTGCTTTCCACTTTCACCAGCGCGCGACTCTGTGAAAAATCCCTGTTAGCTGCGGAAAGTATGCACTTTCAACAACGCACCATTAGTTTAAAAACACTCCTTAGTTGTGGAAAGTATGCACTTTCAACAACACACCATATTAATTGAAACCGCTCCTTAGCTGTAGAAAGCATGTACTTTCCACAACGCACCACCCACGAACCTTGATTGTCAGACCTTTTGAAACTCGCCACTTTCAACAGCGCACCATTAGTTTAAAAGCACTCCTTAGCTGTTGAAAGTGGACACTTTCCACAGCGCACAATCAATTTTTTAACACACGTTAGCTGTGGAAAGTAAAAAATGACAATTTTGAAAAGAAGACTTTATGGGTCGAATTATTTTCTAAGACAAAACCAAAATCTAAAATTTTCTCAGCTATAAAAACTCAAAAGTAACTTGAGGACGCTACCAATAGCCATGATATCCGCTATAAAACTCAACCGAAAGAACGGTTTCATTTTGGGAGTTAACATTTGGCTCCAACTGGGATGGGCATCTCCCTGTGAGGTGACCAAGAACCTAGCTAGACTCAGTAGCCTTATTGCAATCTGAAAAATAGTTGCTAGTACCATTGGGCATGGAGTTATTTGAATGACAAAAGTAAAGAAAAAAAAACCGAAAAAGAAAATATGTACAAGAAGAACCTGGCTTCAAGGAAGCCTTATGAGAAATAGATCTTCAGGAAGCGCCCGTTGAAAGGCCCCCCTGATACTGGCTCGCCTGAAAGAGTTTGAAGAACAAAGGTGTTGTTCTGATGCACCTCTGTTATGACAAAAGGACCTGTCCAAAGAGCCTCAAATTTTCCGTGTTTCCCTTTCTCCTGCCTTGTTGCATCCCACTTTAAGACCATATCCCCTGTTTTGAATACATCTGATTTGACCTTTTTGTCGAAATTTTGCTTGATCCTCTCTTGATGCAATTCAATTTTTTCTAGGATCTGCTCTCTATCTTCTTGCAGTTCTACCAAATCATGAATCCTCCTAGTCAAATCACTTGGTTCAGTATCAGTTTATTGTAAGAATTTCGCAACTGGTAATGCAAGTTGAACAGGAAATATGGCCTCAGTACAATATACCAACTTGAAAGGAGATGTACCAATTGATTTCTTACATGTTACCCTGTCAGCCCACAAGGAAAACTTCAATTTGGA
>SNQJ01S0069253.1:0-39064 GCA_010110895.2 Picea sitchensis | reverse complement strand
TTCATTGCTTAAGAAATATGTACCTGATGCTAATCATGTTATCGATTGGACTGTGATTCAGGTGGAACCAGAAGGTGTCCTGCAAGTGCATCTTGTGCGCATATTGGACAGGAAAAGCAAGAAGCTCCAGAATCGAGCTATAGGGCTTGTAAATGTCTAGTGGACCTGGTACGGTCCTGAGGATGCGACATGGGATCATGAAGAATTTATGCGGGCAGAGTACCTGCATCTTTTTGAAAATTTTGAAGGACACACAGAGGCAGTGTAAGTTGCATTGAGGACAGTGAAAAAATAAGGGGAGGGGGATTGTAGTGTCCCCAAGGCCGAGCCCCGATGTAAACTATGATCTGAAAGAGATTGTAAATATATGTTATAGTCTGGTGAGCCAAGTTTTGTATAAGTTGGAAGGCTTATGTGTTGGTTAGGCCAGGAAGCCTAAGTGTTTGAAGGCCAGGAGCCTGCTGTTGTACTTGCATGTATGCAGAATATTTAATAAAATATAAACACCACCAGGTGCAGACCGACCATGATGAATGAGTGATGGGGGACTGAGCGTCCACAGAGTGGGCAAGGGATTAGAGGCTGAAAGGTGGGAAAAGGGGCTGAGTGTTGAGCCTAGGGGCTAAGCCAGGGGGCTTAGGCCTGGAATAATATTTTAATATTATTTCCAAAAAGAGCCATGTGCATATTATTTTATCCTAAGTTCCTGACAAGGGAGGGAACGTGCAAGGGGATGCACGCTATGGAACACATGCAGTTCCCAGGGTGACAAGTGTCAACCCTGGTGCATGCAAATATAATCGATGAGCTGAACCGCGGGGGGGGGGAAGCTTCTCCATTCTGACCCAAAACTCTGAGCGTGGAACCGGTATGACCTCTGCTAGAATACCCTGGTTCATCTCTGAAAGCCGTAAAGCCTGTGTTTGTTCTGCAAAAATACGTGTACGCCCTCTGTTCTGAGAGTCGAGAAGATTGTGTCCGTCTAAAAGGCCAGTTCACTCTTTAGCCATTCGAAACTAGGGAGTCTGGGTAATTTCCTGCGTGGATTATTGTCACGCGTTTCCAGAACCAACACCGTGAGATCATCTTGTGGCTAATGAACCAGTTTGGGAAGCCTGTGTTAGTTTTCCCCGTGGGTTGTTGTGACCACGCAGTATTGGACTGTGTGAGGCTTGTTGACCTGTGAACGACTCCCTCCAGGTGAGAGAGTGCGCAGAGGGAGGAGAGAACTCCTGGAAGGAACCCTGTAGCTGCCATAGAGCCCGGAGACTTCCAGCCGAAGGACTGTCTAGGTGACGGAGAAGGTGCACTCTCCTGGGGTGGAACAGTCATGTGGGGAATGAGAGTCTATGGGTAGTGAGCGTAGGAGATTCCTGGGAGAGATTTCTTCCTGGTGATTGTGTATGACTGAATTCCCTGTAACCTCAGCCTGAGTCTGGATTCCTTGCCTTGGGGTGGAGCTCAGTCCCAGCTCGGGGGTGACCCACTGTTGAGCTCATGAACAATGTGGTCTAAGGCTGGGAGGTTCGTGGAAGGCCTGCACTTGGTTGGTGATTTCTATAGCTGTTAAAAGATAAGTATTTTGAATTATGCTTTGATCATGTTTTGCATGATTGAGCTATTTATGTATCATGTTTTCTGCTGTGTAAATGAATCACTGTTGAATGCTATGGCTTGTTTAATTGTAGCAACAACTTATATATTTTACTCTGAGATTTAAGTGTGTTTAATTGCTTAAATGCATGAGCTTATAATGTCTGTACGAATTATGTAAAAATCCATGTATAGAATGGTAACCGAGAGGTTTGGAAACCTCGGTAGTGAAAAGGGTACACTACATCGTCTTCTCTTATAAATAAGAGGAATGACTTTGTATTAAGAAATAATTGTTGAATATAGTAGCTAAACTTTGTTGATTTCTCAATATTCTTAGTGATTGTGCTTACTTGTTCCCATTTCGATTGTTGGAATTTGAATCTTTGTTGGTTGAGAGTTGAGGGATAGTTGTAAATGATAGTTATGTTAGCTAACTCCATGATGGATTTGTTAGCTGGGTGTTTCTTTCTATTTCCTTGGGTTTGAATTGATTTTTTTTACTTACTAACAACTCTGGTATATATTTATGTGAATTCTTTTGTATGTTTCAGGAAATATCCAAGCATACTAGCCTTAGTTGGAAGCTAGGAGGTATAGGGGTTCCTTAGGAAAACCCTCAAGTTTTGTTTTCTTTGTTGGTTATAGCTATATTTTTCCCCTTCTTCTATTCTTCTGTTCTAATTTTTGTTTTATGAGTTTGTTATTGTTTCCCTATACATGTAAATTGTCCATTTTCGTTGATTTACCCCTCCAAGACAACCTTATTTGTTGGTTTTTATACTTGTAGATTTAATTTATGTTCCCCTTATTTTCACTTCTATTATAAAATGGACTAAAAACTATTGCTAACTTACTTGGAAGTTGACCAGTTACCCTCTTTGCCTCACCTAAGTTGTAAAGAACCATTAAAAGACTTGTTTGAGGTAAAGGAGCTAGCAGGGAATTAAGTGAAAATAACTAACAACCATGTAAAAACCCCTCCCTTCATTCCTAATTTCAATTTCTTTTGAGTTTATTTTGTTTCCTTAACATTTCACACACTTCATTATCACTATAGCATTATATTTCGAGAAAAAGG
Organism: Picea sitchensis; assembly: GCA_010110895.2. Lineage (NCBI taxonomy): Eukaryota > Viridiplantae > Streptophyta > Pinopsida > Pinales > Pinaceae > Picea > Picea sitchensis. The sequence goes on along the minus strand of SNQJ01S0069253.1, from coordinate 36,390 downwards.
TTTGTTTTTTTAAAGCATATTTTGTTCATAGAGATCAATATTCATTTCTTTGTAATTAACATTGATTAAATTTTCATTATAAATTTTCATCCCACTAACTAAGGAACTGGTTGAATTTTCCTTCACACATGGTGGTTATGTGACCCATAAAAATATTCAATCCCAGTCCTCTGAGATGAGTAGTGTAGTCAATTTCATTATATTTTTTATTCCATTCCATAGGTGTCGTGACACTCAAGTATTTTTCTAAAGGAATATAACCTTGGGATTGGGTGATGGTTGGGTTTCCCTTCCATCATACCTATTGTGGCTCACAAAAAATTTAGTAGGAAGGGTGAACCAACATTATTTTCTTGTGTATATTTTTCTTGTTTTTCATGTTCATATTGCTACACCTAAAGGGGCCCACACACAAAAACAATAGAAAAAAAACACAAACCCCCCCAAAATAAAAGAAAACAAAAAGGTAGGGGTATGCCCCATTAAACAAAACCATATATATATATATATATATTCAATTATTCAATTTTATTGACCAATATACATGTTTGTGAAAGAAATATTTATTCATTGTGAATTTAAAAAAATTTAAGAGTCAAAGGTAGAGAATCATCACTAAGGGCCCCTCATAAATTGTCTCTTCCTTGTATCAATTAAGTGAGATTTCCTAAAATTACTCTCATTGGATAAATCTCATGGTTCTGAACATTCAATAGTTTAGTTTATATTGGAATACTAAATTTCTTGGGTAAGCTCAACTAAACTCCCTTAGGGGAGGGGGTCTTGAGCCTCTTCCTTTGCACATGTATCCTTCTTTCATCAAGGGGGTTTTAAGACCCTAAAAGAACTAGTGATAAGAAGGGGCTAATCCCTCCTTCTCTTAGTTGCATGGGGAATTCATTGCTTTGACCAAGTGGTGTATGTAAACTCACTCATTTTATACTAGGTGGAATAGTCTTGATATAAAAGTTGATCCTAATCAAGAGGCCCTTCTTAACAAAATGATATCCTTACTTGTTGATTAACTAGATTAAAATCTAAAAATAATATATGGTTAAAGTTTCAAACCTTTCATTAGTGTGCCCAACATCTTGGTAGACTTTTAATTTTTGGCCAAATAACATATTTTTCCATAGTCGTAGCAGCTTATTGAAGGGCTAGAATTAAGTTTCCAAACCCTGAATTTGATACTTGTCCCTCCTTTAACTTACCCAAACCACTTTCCAAGAAATATGAGCTTGTTTTCACATATTAAAAGATACAAATAACTTGTTTTTTTAATTTCCAACCATATTAAATGGCATCGTTATCGCTTTCCTAAGCCATTTTGACTCTTAATTCTAGTATTTTAGTTTAATCCATTCAACAGATAATTTTTTAGACCTCGGTTTACCCTATGAACCAGTTTAGATCATTTTTCCAAGGCCATAAGGGAGTGAAAAACTTGTTGTTCACTTTTATTAGTCTATTGTTCTGAAATCACTGAGCTCTTTTTCTCACCCATTTCCCACAAATACCACCCTAGGCCTTTTCGGCCCTCTAGTATTTGAGGGAGGAAAATATCCAAGTTGGGTGGTCCTAAGAGGGATTGCATGCAAGTCCCTCACCTATCCATCTTCCCCTTTCACTTCCTTATACATTAAGACCATCTGAGGTGCGGGTAGCCTCTACCTTGTGCCAAGCTACCAAGAAGGTTGAAATGAGCTTGACCGTTGTATAGGTGGGATCCATCTCGATGGATGGATTTTGATGATAACAAAATATTGTCACTTTTCAAGCCTTATATATAGAGGAAATGAATTTATAAAAGAGGGCTTAGTTTGATAGGATTAATAAAAATCCTAGATCCAAATCACAATTGTAGTCCCTTCAAAAAAACATGCCTTGTTCTTCTTGAAGTAAGCTATGGTTGGAAATTTTATGGGGTTGTGTCCAAAACATAAAGTAAACACACAATGGATTAATGAATAATAGTTCCCTCTCACAATTGGAAAAATGTTTTTCTTTCTCTAGAGAAGGGGATACATTTCCTTCCTATTTCAACTCAATAAAGATCAAGACTCACTTTTAGAAAATGGACCATACTTCTTGGGCCCTTGATGTTTGTATTTGAATCATTAAACAATAAAATTTAATTTGGAAGAGGGAATGCCAATGATAATTCTAGTGTCAACATGTTCATTTCACTTCTAATATTCTTGGATGATTCAACATACCAACTTACCAAGAATAATATAGGAAAATATATTGACAAAGATAATCTGAAAGAAAATCAATATGCCTTTGCACAAATATGCATGGAATTTGATGTGGAGAAGGGATACTCAAGGTTTTACAATTGAATTTGGATGGATTGTTCCATATGGCAGACCTAGACTGGGAGAAACTTTTATTTAATTGTAATAAGTTCCATGAATATGGCCACTTCACAAAAAATTGTAAGAAGATGCATACCTCTCTAATATCCCACCCAAAAGAATAACCTAAGCCACCCATGCAACAATGTGAGGAAGAGAGAGTCACACATATATAAGAGAAACCTCATAGATTAGAGACAAGGAATGATAAAATTGTGCATGAGGGTGCATTGGATTTTGAGATGGGAGAAGAAGAACATGAGATTGTTGTAATGGAAGATCCTATTAGAGAGGGTGTCACATAAAAATAAGAAGAATGAAATAAAGAAATAAGATCTCAATCCTCACTTGATAAATACAATTTCACCTAGGGAGTGTCATATGAAGTTTAGGTATGTTTCTTTGATGTATCATACTTTATAAATAAATTTTAAAACAATACAAAAGGTCTCAAAAATTCATTGGATGAAGATACAGAAGAAAATGTTATCATATCAATATCAACTCCATATGACTTGATAGTAGGATGAAGATTGTTTTGAAGATAATATAATATGTTGTATTTAGTATTAGATTGTATGTACAGGTATGTTCACCACCCCCTTTTTTCCCAATACAACTCAAACAACTACTATGAGAGAAAATAATTGATGCACATGTATCATGCTTCTACCTTCTTCAATTAGAGGGTAATTGGGCTTTCCTAGGTAAATTCACTAAATGCACTAGATTACATGTCCTTCCTTTATAGAAACCCTAAATTTGTGTCTTGAATTATTCCTCTTTAAGATTAACTAGTAAATAAGTTGATTTGGTAATGGTGCACTTGGAACTAAGCCAAATTATAGTGTCATCTTCAATATTTTATTGGTATCCTTGTTGTATGTAAAACCATGTTTCCCCCCATGATTGTAATTATGATAAGACTTCATATGATTATGTTTATGAATCATGTAATTGTGTTTTAATTAATGAAAACATCAAATTGTTGACTAAGAGGGAGAAACCTTGGAAGTATTGGCCATGATACATAGGAGGGAATTGATGAAGCAGGAATTGATTGAGTGGTTGGGCAAGGTGGAGCTGAGTTGTTTTTATGAGGAAAATAGGAAGTTTGTTTAACAAGATAATTTATCCTTGCTAAGCATAAACTCATGCCTTCCAACATACTCGATCTGAATGGAACCATGTGACCAATTATCAAAGGTCGGGAAGTGGTTGAAATTGTTAATGGTTGTTGATGGATTGGTCTTTTGGAGAATGATCTGAAAAACCCTTAGATGCTTATTAATCCTTTAATACATAAAAAAACAAACATCTACTTGATCTTCAAAATTAAATGATTGCTTGACTGTATGCAAATTACATGTGAAGTACTTATCTAACCAAATCCACTTTAATGATAAAATGACTTGAAAATAATTGAGCACAATAGAACAACAATAATGAAAATCACATACACAAGTAGGATAATAGAATTCAGCCAATTTGGGATACCTCTCTGGGCCCGCTTCCAATAGATACCTTCTTTATTAATGCTCAAAATATTATGTTTTACAATGACCTTTTTACATGTTTCTCAAATGTAGAAACATAGTGCACTGTTGGATTCCTTGTGAAAAATCGTGCAAAATGAGTATAAAGTTCTCAAAATTCTATTAAGGGACATCTCGACATGATTTAGAGTGTACCTCAAAGTATATGTATCCTTAGGAATGCACTTCGATATAATTCTCTGCATAAAATTAATTCCCCGTGCCTCGTTCCTTGTGCCCATTAAACAGGGCGCAGCCCTAACCTACGGTCTAAATTTCGGGGAAGACATTAAATATAAAATAGCAGGTTTGTTTTAACAAACCATATATGTGGTATGTTGGTTAAAACATTGGGTATATATATGTTAAGGCAAGGGTTCAAGCCCCACCTATCGCCATATATTCAGTTGTTTTTATTGGCATGTTCGTTGGTGGTTTAATATATGGTTGCAATGAAAATTATGTTATCCCCACACACTTATGGCATTGTTCACTTATGTTAACATATATTCTAGGCGCTGGGGGCTAGCCCTCGGCCCCTTGGGAATTTCCCCTTCCAAATGGAACTTGATACAAATTCAAATAAATTTTAAAACGTGATAGGTTAAGGAACATGTGTGGGGTATGATGGTTATGAAAATGTTTTTAAGACTTTGGGAGGTCGTGGGTTTGACCCCTCTCGACTGCCATAGTATTTTGATATAACCAATATTTTCCAATGAGAGGTTTCCATGTGGCGGCCTCTCATTGGCTATCCCTTGCAATGTGTCACCATGTGATTTTTCCATCTGACATGTATGACCTTCCCAGTCATATGCCAAGTCAATAGTTTTATGAGTAGATACATGCATGGGATGATTATAGGCATGTTGTATATAAGGTAATTGTTCATCCCATAACTTAGAATGCTTATTTCAATATATGCGAAGTAGATGTACCACTGTTCTATTTACCACCTATGTGTATCCATCTGTCTATGGATGGAAATTTGTGCTCTTCTTCAACTTAGTTTCCATTAGCTCCCATAAATGGGACCAAAACTTTCCCAAAAAGTGAGAGTCTCGATCTGATATTATAGATGTAGGAAGTCCAAAATGAACCCAAACATTAGCAAAGAACATATGTATTGTTTGTTCAACTATGACTTGTTTCTTGGATGACATAAAAGTACACATCTTGATGAATCTATCCACCATAACCTATAGATAATCATGACTTATATTGAACATCAACAAACCCCCTACAAATTCCATGGAGATACTTTCCCATGGCTGAGAAGGTACTGGAAGTGGTATATATAACCATATCTTTCTATTGCTAGGCTTTCTTGTGGCACACATAACACACCCTTTGATATACTTGGAAATTGTTTCATTCATTCGAGGCCAATAACAATACCTTTGTAATTGTGAAACCATCTTACCAACCCCGAAATGACCAGAGATGAGTGATTTATGAGATTCTTTGATTAAATTCACTCTTTCATCTCTTGGTATAAATAGTTTTCCAAGATGATATAATAAATTTTCATGCATATAATACTGTGACTGCTGATTTTTGTCGGTTAATGCATCATAAACTCCTCTAAAATCATCATCCTTAGCATATTGTTCAAAATAACTTTGATGTGCTAAAGGATTATACCTGAGTATTGTGGATGCATTAATTACTAGTCTTGACAACATATCTGCAACCTTGTTATGAATACCTTTATACTTGATTACCAAATGAAACTATTGTAGAATACCCATCCACTTGAAGTGGCGTGACTGTTGTAGCTTGGTCTGTCACTGCAAATACTGTAATGGTTGATTATCGATATGAATTATTGTCTCCTTTCCCATTAAGTAGTGCTTCCATTTATTTACACTTTGTACCAATGCATACAATTCTTTATCATATGTTGGATAGTTAACCACAACTTGAGTGAAAATCTCATAATGGTATCATATAGGTTTACCTTGTTGCATAAGTACTGCTCCCATGTATTATCCACTTGTATCGGTTTGAATCTTAGATGGCTATTGTAGATCTGGTAGAGCCAAAATTGGTGTGGTGCTTATCTTTTCCTTCAATGTCTCGAAGGTTTTTTGTTGCTTGCCTCCCGACTAAAAAACTTGTTTAACACTTGTTAATGCATGTAGAGGTGCTACTATGTATGAGAAATTAGCAATGAATTTTCTCCAATATTGTACTTCTCTTAAGAAGCTCCTAACTTCAGTGGCAGTAGTTGGCTTGGGCCATTTTACAATGACTTCTACCTTTGTAGGATCTATCTTTAGCTAACCATTCCCTACAATGTATCCCAAATATACCAAAGAAGTTTTCCCAAATTCACATTTAGATAAATTGATATACAACTTCTCCTTCTTCAAGAGTTCAAAGACTGTCTTGACATGATTTCTATGATCTTCCCATATTCGACTAAAGATCAATATGTCATCTAAATAGACAATAAAAAAATAATCTATGTAGGGTCTAAACACATCATTCATTACTCTCATAAATGTTGTTGGTGCGTTACATAACCTAAATGCCATAACCATCCATTCGAACAAGCCTTGTTTGGTTTTGAAAGTAGTTTTCCATATGTCTCCTTCTGCAATTTTGATATGATGGTAACCAATTCTCAAATATATCTTAGTGAAATACACAACATTATTTAATTGATCTAATAAATCATCAATTATGGGAAGAGCATAGTAGTTCTTTACCGTAATCTTGTTCAGAGCTCGAAAATAAATACACATCCTCCAAGTGCCATATTTCTTCATAAATAATACAATAGGAGATCCACACAGAGAGGAACTTGGTCTGATGATTTCCTCATCGAGAAAATCCTGAACTTGGTTCTTAATCTTTGCATTCTTGATGACTAATGACTTGTACATTCCAATATTTGGAAGAGGAGCATCTTGTTGCAAATATATTTCATGTTCAACCTCCCTTTCAGGAGGCAACCCTGAAGGTTCTTGAAATAACTCATCATAATTAGATATGATTTTGATCAAATCATGTTTATGATTTGGATCACAACTTGATAAATAATCTTTTATATCTTCTTCTTTATTTTTCACTGTCATGAGAAAAAAATATTTACTTGTGCTCACGAGTCTCTTCATTTTCCATGTGATCACTATAGAAACATTAGTTTTGATACGATGATCTCTGACAATGTATTCAACCCCATCCTTGAAAATATGATATTTATTCTCTTCTTGGTAGAATACATCCTTCCTGTCAAATAGATATGGATTTCCCAAGACAATGTTGCAAATGTCGAGAGGCACAACATCTAACTCAGCCTCATCAAAGAACTTAGTTGTTATTTCAAATATAATCTTACACTGGTTTCTTACCTGCCCCTTAGCATCGGCACATACCCAACTTAATGGATATGGATTTTTTTTAGGTGTCATATTCAAACCCAACTTCTTAACAATTGCTTTAGATATTAGATTAACTTGAGATCCACTGTCAAATAAAGTATCTATCTTGGTATGCTTGACTATCACCCTAACATGACAAAACTCACTTCTCTTCTTTTGATCAATATCACTTTCCCTTTTGGAAGATTGAACTGAAGAATTTGAATTGATAGTTGATATACATTTTCTTCCTATGGCCATGATCTTAGATTCATATATGGAATATGACCCTAGATCCTGATGATCTAATGCAACAGTCTTTTGCTTCCCTTTTTCCTTGAATTTTTTTGGTTGTAATTCTGGATGCAACTTCCAACACTGTGATTCCTCATTTCCCTTTTTCTTACAATGGGATCATGTAGGTATTCCCTCAACTTTATTTAATGTGGCTGATTTCTTACTCTTCCATTTACCTTTTGGTTTCTTCTCAAATTTGAATGGATTCTTATCTTCGCTTGCATGTTTACCCTTACTAGCCTCTAGATCTGTAGCTTGTACTGACACCTTATAAATGTTAGTAGGGATAAACATTAGAATACTGTGATGAAGATATGTGTGCATGAAACCAATATACTTCAGAAGAGTTTCATGAGTATACAATGGAATCTCTAATGATAATGCCTTCTTTTTGAATTCATGTGTTTATGCCTATATATTTTGGCCTTTACCTTATCTTAAATGTTGTCATTTGCATATGTGCCAGTGGATAAAATTGTTTCCTTATAGCCTTAGTCAATTTATCCAGGGAAGAGATTACTTTACCCTTTTGAATAAGACAAACTTGCATATTAATCTCCCACCATATTAAGGCAGATACACTTAGCTAAAAATCAACTAACTATATCTTTGCAGCCTCATCCATAATCCTTTGAACCCTACAATATACCTCTATCTTCTTGATCCAGTGGTCCAATTTTTTGGCATTCAATTCTCCATGATAGGTCAGAAATTCAAACTTGACATCCAATTTTAATAATGATAGATTATGGTCAGACTTCTTAGAGGACTTATTTCGATGAGAAGAATGTTTACTCCCTTTAGAATAAAATTATGATGATGATGAGGATGGTGAAGGGGGCTCTGAAGGTCCACCACCTTCACCTCCTCCTTCTCCTTTTATTAAATATTCTTTTCTTAGAGACTTTTGAATTCTTCGTTCTAACTCATCTATTGTTTCTTTCAATGCTTGAATGATGCAGGAGAATTGCTCCACCTCAGGGAAAGCACCAACACAAAAACACGCAATAGAGGAAGGGAGAGGCATTAACCCTCCCATTTTTAAATTGGAAATAGTCCTATACGGATTATTGTGTTGTAATATTGTAAATGTCGGGCCATGCCTTTCTACATGTAGTGGTTGGATTTCAATTAAAGGGTTGCTTGTAGCATGCCCAGGTCGTAGTTAGGTGTGGGTAAGAAATTATGAAAACTTCAATGTAATTGATGAGGTTAGGTGAGAGAGAATGAGCTCATAGAGCCCCTCTTTTGTAAGGAGATTTTGTATCAGATATCGAGGGGAAAATCCAGATAAGGTAGGAGGAATATAGGTAGAGAAGGAGAGAGAGGTCTGGGTAGAGAGGCCTTAGAGGTAAAATAGTTATGGGAGAGAGAGCTAGAGAGAACTAGGACTTTGTTGCAATCCAGTTTTGTAAATCATTTGTATATACACACAGAGATAATAGAAAATTAATTTTTCCTGCATATTGTTGTTCATGTGTTTATGTTTCATGAGTGAATGTTGTATATGTATGATAGATTTCATTTATAGTAGGAAGATAGATTTCTCTATCTTTGTTTGAGTTTGTTGTATCATTCTGGATTCTTTAGACTTTGCAAGGAGTGCAAAATACAACATCGGAGGTTCTGTAGCCAGTGCAAGGAGTGCGCATCTGAATATCTCTGTTGAGTTTAGAGGAGAACGTGATAGGAGGGCACACTAAAATGATCACAAGTTCAAGGGAGAATCCTCAGATTTACTGAATACTCAGGAGGGAAGATTGTGCATAGAAGGCACAAAGATACAAAATTACTGAAGATTATGTAAGAGCTCTTCCAGGTAGACATCGAGCAAGTGCAAGGAGTGCACAAGAAGAACTTTTTTTCGAGTTTAGAGATAAGAGGAGTGTTGGAGGAAGACACTTACAGAGTTGTTGAATACTCTGAAGGAAGACATCTGCAAGGAGTGCACCAGGCCAATACTCAGACGAAGTGTTGAAAGACAACCATATGAAGGTTAGTCGAAGCACAAGGATAATGCGGAGGGTGAACTTGTTTCAAGTTCCAAATCTCAGGAGGTCGAGTGGAGAAGAGTGCCAGGAGGAGCACCAAAAATATTCTAAGGAAGACGCAGAAGGGCCGAGTCTCTTAGAAAATGAGCCAGCTGAAAGCTCAGAAGAGGTAGCACAAAGAGTGTGCGTAGAGGTGAATTGTTTCCAAGTTCATAAGCTCAGGAGAGACAGTGTAAGTTTGTATGTAGGGTGCAAGTGTGCACAGATCCAATGTCAAACTCCATTGAAAAAGCTCAAGAGATAAAGTGCAGTGAGACCCAAAGGAGTCGGGTTTGTAGGAGAAGTTCCAAGGTTGAGACCTTTGAACACTACATAAATTTTCCAAGTCTGAAGAAGGTGAAATATCAGGAGGAGGAGCGACAACAACCGTCAGATCAGCTGTAGAGGAACAGATCTAGATCGTCGAACCTCATGTCCAGACACCCAAAAGAAGTGCGTAGAGGAAACAGATCTCAGTTGTCAGATATGAGTGCATGGACCAACAGCTGTTGGATCCAGAGGAACGTGCACGAGGTTTAACCCTTTGGAATTGCAAAAGGGAGTGGGATTTGGAAAGTCGTGAAGTCCCGACATCATCATAATTGTCCATCAGAAAGGACGTGTGGCAGAAACTCAACATTTTGTTGACTCGCAATTCAAAGGAGTCAACGGGAAGGTTCGTGAGAACTTGTGAAACACGAACTCGCGATAAGATCCCAGCCATTGGATCGTGCAGAGGAGAATATATGGACTGTCAAAATCCACATCCATATAATGTCAAGAGCGCATAGGAGGAGAATAGATCTGAGTCATCGAATCTGGTGCGTGGATAAACAGTCGTTGGATCTGGAGGAAGGTGCACGAGAGAAGTTCTGAAATCATCGAGATCATCCATCGAAAAAGACGCGTGGCGAGTGCTCAGTGTTTCACTGACTCGTAGAGCAAGAAGGTCAAAGAACATAACTATTTGAACTCGCAATGTGCGAAATCATGATTTGATCGTGGTCATCCATCAATGAGGACACATGGTGAGAGCTTAGCATTTCGCTGACTCCTGACTTGAATAAGTCAAAGAGCAGAGTCGGGAGAATTTGTGAAGTGAAAAATCATGAAAATATCACAACCGTTGATCATTCCAAAAATATCACAGTTGTTGATCATCCTAAAAAGATCATAGTCATTGATCGTTCTGAAATCATCGGGATCATCCGTTGTCAAGGAGGGCATGTGGTGAAAGGTCATAATTTCACTGACTCATAGAGATGAAGAGTCAAAGGTGGGAACAGATCATAGATATTGATCATTCTAATTCATCAGAATCGTTCATTGGAGGGGACGCGTGGCAAGATACCAGCATTTCGCTGACTCACAGAAGGGAAAAGTCAAAGAGGGAAATCATTCAAACTCGTGATATGCGAAGTTCCGACGCATTTTAGAGATAGGCCCTAGGTCACAGAAAAGTGTGACATGGACAGAGGCCAGAGGAGGAGCTAAGTAACGTTAATCCTTTTTCGGAGCGCAGGAGTTGGAGGAGTTGGGGCGCCTTGCATCGAAAGTCCCGAAGTCGTGAAATGCGACACACCATTTAGGTTAAGCCTATGGTCACAGGGATGGTCACGTGAGTGGAGGGAGTTAATGTTCATTAAGCCCTTTTAGGAGATGTTGGGGAGTCAAGGCTGGCTCATAAGTCAAAGTCCCGAAACACTTTTTGTGTAGGCGCGCGGTCACTACTCGTGGTTGCATGGAGGTGAAGCTCACACTTGGTGCTTATTTTCACAGGGTGAGTTTCATAAAGGGACTTGTGGATTTGTTTAATAAAGGTTCTAGCAGGGACCAAAGAGTTGTTCCATCTCAAGGAGGGATAATGATCCAGAGATTGGGAGGTCGCAGAACCCCAAAGGGGACGGGGGGTTGCATCAGTGAATTGTAGCTTTGATCTTTTCATGACTCATGGGATGATCTTCTTCTTCTCCTTTTTCAAAATCCATATTATATATTTGAAATCTTATTCCAATTTCAGACATATAACTTGCATGTTTTCCTTTACCAAGTTTGAGTTTGGATCTTGTAAGAATTCACTTGTCAAACCTGCTCTGATACCAACTTGATCCGAAAAATCCTTAGATGCTTATTATCCCTTTAATACATAAAAAAAAAATCATCTAATTGATATTCAAAATAAAATGATTTCTTGATTGTATGAAAATTACATGTGAAGTACTTATCTAACCAAATCCGCTTTAATGATAAAATGACCTACAAATAATTGAGCACAATAGAAAAAAAATAATGAAAATCACATACACAAGTAGGATACCGGAGTTCACCCAATTTGGGCTACCTCTTCAGGTCCACTTTGAATAGAGACCTTCTTTATTAATGCTCAAAATATTGTGTTTTACAATGACCTTTTTACACGTTTCTCAAATGCAGAAATAGAGTGCACTGTTGGATTCCTTGTGAAAAATCATGCAAAATGAGTATAAATTTCTCAAAATTATGTTAAGGGACCTATCGACATGCTTTACGAAGTACCTCAAAGTTTATGCACCCTTGGGCACAAACTTTGAGATAATTATCTACATAAAATTAATTCCCCCTGCCTCGGTCCACATGCCCATTAAATAGGGCACGAGCCCTAATCTACGGTCTAAATTTTAGGGCAGGCATTAAATATAAAATAGCAGGTTTGTTTTAACAAAACATATGTGTGGTCTGTTAGTTAAAATGTTAGGTATATATATGGAAATTCAGGGGTTAGAGCCCCACAAACCGATGTATATTCTGTCATTTTTATTGGCATGTTCATTGGTGGTTTAATATATGGTTACAATGGAAAGTTTGTTAGCCCTACATGCTTATGGTATTGGTCACATGTGTTAACATATATACTAGGGGTTGGGGGCTATACCTCGGCCCCTTTCCCCCCCAAATTGAACTTAATACAAAGTCAAATAAATTTTGAAACATGATAGATAAAGGAACATGCGTGGGGTAGGATGGTTATGGAGGATTTGTTAAGACTTTGGGAGGTTGTGGGTTCAAACCCCATCAACTCCCATAGTATTTTGATAAACTATAACCAATATTGGCCAATGGGAGGTCACCACATGGCGACCTCTCATTGGCTATCCCTTTTCGTGTGTCACCATGTGATTTCTTCGTCTGATGTGTACAACCTGCCCAGTTAGCTGCCAACCAATATGCCACATCACTTGATTTCCATGTCATCATTGTATGACATGTACGGTCAAGTTCCATGTGTCACCCTTGAAATGGTGTCATGTGTTACCTTTTTTCCTATGTTGACTTTGACCTTTGACCTAGTTTGACTGGAACAGTGATTGCTCATAACGTTTCCATAAAAACTCTATTTGAGGTGACTTTTGTGCCATTGGAAATATATCATCGAGCTCTACGCATTGATGTGATTTTAGAGATAATTTGTGGCACTTGAATTTTGAGGATTAATGAACCATTCTATACCTCTGTGGACATTCTAGATCCTCCCAAACCTCTGTGAGAATTCTCGGATCCTTCTAGATTAGAGAAGCAAAGGGCCAATTGAATGACCTGATAGTAGGATGTCATGTACTTTCTGCTTCAGAATGGGATCTGTAGTCTAGAGGTTTCATCTGTAGGAAATCCATAGGGATCCCAAGTTTTATAACCCTAAATTGCACCATGCATGCATACCTGACATCAGGCCATCTTACTTGCTATTTTTGCCAAGCCATCATTTGAACAACTCTTTTAAAAAAACATATTTTTGAAGATGTATGTGCCCTACACCTCTACTGACCACGTACACACACTTTCTTCACCTCCACAGCTCACGTGTGTATGCTATCTACACCATTACAACCCACGTATACTCACAACAATCGCGAAAAATAAAAAATTTGCAAAGGGATACATGTTTTCAGGTAGTTACCCAACCATTTTACCACCCATAGCCGGTCACCCAACCGAATAACTATCTTTTTGGCCTATAAAAGAAGGTGTTGGGGTCCCATTCTTAGAATAAGGATGAGAGAAAAGAAACTCTGCCCATTTCAGTATTCCCCCTTTACCCCAATATTTTGTAACCACATTGTGAGTTTGAGCCAAAATTCCTTTTTCAGCCCTTCTTCCTCCATTGCAAACCCTTGTCATTTCCCTAGAGAGAACTGAAGAGGAGAAGAATACGTGGAAGTAGTTGGTGCACGGTGAAGAGGAGCCCAGGACTGAGTTCGAGGAGCAGTTTCTGGTCTCATATTGTAAGCGACTTTGTGATATTAATATAAAGAAATACTTTTTCCATCCCATCAAATGATGTCTTCAATCTTCACGATTTAATTGTATTTTTGTTATGATATCTAACCCACTAATCCATATATAGAATGCATGCTTGTAGTTTCTTGTTTGTCTTTTGGTGAATGTAGGTTGGCCTTGGGAGGATATCTGCAGTCGAGAAACAACTGAGTGCAAAGGGATTGACACCAGATGCGAAGTTTAAGGTAAGCTTATCAGATCCCTATACTTTGTTTTTTATGTATGATTTCTATACAACTAATAGAGGAGAAGCAACAAAAGAGATAAACAAAAGAGGAAAAAAATAGAGAAGCAAATTGTGCATGCACACACATAGCCAGAAATGTACAGAAAATAGAACATACCATAGCTCGAGGAGAGAGAATCTATGAAAGAGTGAGTGAGAAGTAGACTCACAGAGTAGTTGTGCAGTGGGAATAGGTGTTCGCTGGTGTAGAATTGAAGAGAAGAAGAAGTTGAAGAGTTTTCCTTGAATAAAATAGGAAGCTTTTCTCAGTTATTGATGATCACGCTAAAATATAGAAGACCTGAATCCAGACTAGATCAAATTAGCACTATATCTTGGTGCTTATTGGAAAGAAATGGACATTGGTAAGGGGAAGTCATCGAGGGAATATTTATCAAAGAAGGGACTCCCTTGTGCAGAGTAAATCTAGTTAACAAACCACCTGATAAACTTGTAGAGTTCATGAGATCATTGGGAAGGGGTAAAATTTTGTTATTATCAGTGGGCGAAGGAGAGTATCCTTCCTAGATCATCTAATTTGGTGACCAACTGAACCATTCCCCTTGTGGTATCATTTATTGGCACGGGGGTGGAATATTGTAGGAAGGCACTCTACAATAAGGCCTAAGGTTGGGAGGAAAGACATCATGTCTCAGTCAGTTGGTTTTGGCTACTTCCCTGATCATATATGTGTTTAAGCTAGTTTTCTTAAATTGTCCATGAATGGTGTATGCTTATATTTTTTTGGGTTAAATGGGAAATGTGAATGCTTTTAATTAATAAATTGAAAATCCTGAGTAAGTGAGATATGTTGTGATTGATATTGTTTATCCTGTTAAATAGTGAAATGAATAAGTGTGGATAGTTTGTGTTCCTATGGACCATGTAGCTTTAGAGGAAGGTTTGTAGGGCATCGACAAAATCTTTATCCATGAGAAGATGGGAGTACCCTTGGGGTTCAAAGGTCCTCATGTAAGCCGAGAGATCCTAAATTTCAAAGAAACCCCAAATATTAATTGGAAAAATTGTAGGACATGAAATATTTATGCTTTCAATGAATATGGAAGGCCTTCGATGGTCTTAGATTAGTTTCCTGACTCCTAAAGACTCAGTGAAATTCTTGAAGAAGCCTGAAAATTGGCTAAGTCCCTAAGTCGGGAAACAATCAATAGAGAAACCTTGTTTTGAGTCAAGAGAGTTTGTAGTTGTTGATTTAGAAAAGTGGGAAGATCTAGACCATTGGT
The DNA here is from genome assembly GCA_010110895.2 of Picea sitchensis. Taxonomy (NCBI): domain Eukaryota; kingdom Viridiplantae; phylum Streptophyta; class Pinopsida; order Pinales; family Pinaceae; genus Picea; species Picea sitchensis. The sequence continues at coordinate 21,019 of SNQJ01S0069253.1, read as the reverse complement.
CAGAGGGTGCCACATTTGGAGTGGATAAATTATAATTTTCTATGAACACCAAGAGGGATAACCTCATATCAATGATAGTCATCGATCTATTGGAGAATGATGGAAGAGAAATCTGGACTGTTGGATTTGATAAGAAGACGGTTGGAGGATGGGATGTCGGTGGGGGGGGCTCAAAGGAAGAAGCCAAAAGAGAAGTCCGACGATAGGAACTCTGAGTATCGTAGATCCTCTAAGAGATGTCATGAGACATTTCCAGTCATTGGATTTGGTGGAGAAATGTGTGGTCAGAGTGAGATATTCATAGAATATTATGGAACTATAGTCAATATGCTTCGAGGAGGAAGGTATTCGAGGATGAAGGAGGATTGTTGATTCATATGAGGGCGAGAGGGAGATATTTAATATCATTTGTAGATTTCGTGGTCCCCATTAATTAGCATATGTCTTGGATGTCAGAAAAAAGGTAATTGTCCCGCAGATAGTGGCTTCAATGCAATCATAGTCATTGGAATCCCAAGTATGATGATCATCATATCTTGGAAGACGATCCATCGGGATAGTGTCATCAGAGGAAAATTCAACCCTGAAGGTTGTTCATTCCAATGGGAAGAGTTCAAAAAGACATAGGCTGTATATGTAAGGTTAAGGATTATTTCTAACCATCCTATTTAAGGTGTTCAAGCACCTTGGTACCTCAGTAGGCTAGACATAATGATTTTCCTGAGAATTAAGAAGAGTTAGCTCAATTTAAATTATGATAAGAGAATTCCTCACTTAGACAATTGATGTACCTAATAGTATGCCATGGGAGAGAAAGGAAAATGAAAGCTAACATACCACCAGCCTAAGAAAGGGTTTTGGGATCAGGTGTGTCACATAGTGGTATCAGAGAAGAGTTCAAACTCTAGGCACGAAATGGATCACTAAAGTTGCTTGAAACCTTTTAGGAAATTTTTAATGTTGTTTAACATGCATATTTTAAATTGGTATTGTAATTACTAATGCTAGTTTTTGTTTCATCACGTAGGATGTAATGAAAGGAAACAAAGGTGAATTGTACAACATAGTATCTACAAGACTTCGCACATGAGAGATGAAGTATCTGATGGTCATAGGTAGAGAGAAACCCCTCCATATTTTATGGCCATTTTAAGAAGTATGAAATAAGATAATGAGAGGATAATGAAAGATTAGGCTGAACAATAAAAGTTGAATGGAGTACTATTGCAGAGTTTTTATGAAATTCAAAAAACATCTGCAACAATACCCAAGTAATGTGGAGCTATAGCAGTCAAAGAGGTTGAAACCCCTTCAGATCCTTAGAGGCATGGATTAGCTCACAATGATGTGGGAAAGAGTTATTCACGAAAGAGGCATTGTAATGCCAAGAAGGGAACACTTGATGGAAGTGTTTCCACAGAGTTTTCTAGTAGGGAGATTACTTCGCTAGAGCAATCTAGTAGTGGTAGAGAGTCAAGTGTCCCTAGAAGAAAAAGAGGAAGAATTATGAGAATTCTCTGACTGAATAATTTAAGAATGCTAAGATGACTGCCTTTGATGGGGTGATAAAAAAGGGAGAAGAAGACAAGGCATGATTGTTTGGTCTGAAAAAAAAAATCGGGTACACAATTACTTCGAGAATACCAAGGCATGAATCACAATTTTTAATATGAACATAGGAGATTCCATTTGGTGGGAAGAACTCAAGGAAATCAAGGGATTGAAGAAAAGAAAACTGATCTGGAAGTAGTTTGAGAAATATTTCCAAAAGGTGTACATGTTAGAAAAGTATTATGATAAAAAAATTAAGGAATCATGTGAGTATAAGTTGGGACAAATTACCATGGATTCATACGCCAAATAGTTTATGGATCTGTTGAGGTATATCCCTTACCTAAAGGATGAGAAAGAACGAGTGCATCATTTTCTTAGTGGATTTCCACATTCTTACCAAGACTATATTGAGTTTGATAAACCCAAGACATTGGAGAACACTATTCAGAAGGCCAACCATTGCTATGATCAATCTAAGCATAAGAAAGAGCCTTCTAAGAAATGGAAAATGAAGGATAAAAGTGGATTCCATAAGAAGGGATTCAAGTCCTTTCCATATAATAATTCAAGGAATAGTGCACAGTTCAGTTAGTCAAGAAGAAGTGTGCATCAACATAATTTTCCATCCCAAAGTGGAAATAAGCTAGTAGAACAAGCAAGGGAAAGAGAAGAGGAGCATAAGAAAGGATGTTTGCAATGTTGGGGATGTGGAGAACCACACATGTTGAGGGATTCTCTCCATAGGAAGCGTGACAGTAGGAAAGTGTATAATGTACAAGAGGAATCTATGGTCAATGATGTGGCTAGAAGCGTGGCAAGGATCTATGCAATTGTGGAGAATCGACAAGTAGACCACCAAGATTCTATAGTGGAGTTGGAAGGTATTATTTCCAATCAACCTATCTCTATTTTAATTGACCCAAGATCTAACCTTAGTTATGTTTCACCTCAATTTGTTGAGGCATGTTCCTTATAGAGAAAGAAACATGCAAGAGCATGGTTGGTTCAGTTATCCACAAGAACTAAGAGGAAAGTGGCTAAGGTCATACAAGCCTATCCATTTGAGATGAGTGGACTGTTGAATCAAGAAGTCTTGAATATTCTAAGCGTAGGATCATATGATGTGTTTTTGGGTATGTATTGGTTAGCTTCCCACAAGGAAAAAATAAATTATTATGAGAAAAATTTAGAATCTGTAGATGAAGAGGGAAATGCAATAATTTTGCAAGGAATTTGGAAGCCAATTTCAATAAGGAAAAATATCAACAATTCAACTCAAGAAGTTTAGTATAAAAGGGTGTCCCTTATATGCTATATAAGTGCTTAGTTTAGCAAAGGGAAAATATATGAAGGATGAATACCACCCTGTATTGTGGGAATTCAAAGATGTGTTTCTAGAGGAAGTGATTGGATGACCTCCCAAAAGAGATCTTGATTTCTCAATAGATATTGTGCTTGGAGAAGTACCAACATCAAAAGTTCCTTACAGGATGAGAACACAAGATTTGGTGGAGATGAAGGTGTAGCTGAAGGAAATGTTGGATAAAGGTTATATCAAGTTGATCAGTGTATCCCCATGGGGAGAACCAACCTTGTTTTTAAAGAAAAAGGATGGCACGTTGCACCTATGTATTGACTATAATAATTTGAATAAGATGACCATCAAGAACAAGTATCCTTTAACTAGGATAGATGATATTTTTTATCAACTCAAAGGAGCAACAATTTTCTCAAATATTGATTTAAGGTCGAAATATCACCAAGTTAGAATCAAGGATGAGGATATCCACAAGACAACCTTTAGAACAAGGTATGGGCATTATGATTTCATGGTGGTGCCATTTGGACTTACAAATTCTCCATCCACATTCATATTTTTAATGGATAACATGCTTAACAAGTATTTGGATAAGTTTGTATCAATATTTGTGGATTAAATTTTGGTGTATTCCAGGAATAGAGAAGAGCATGAAGAGCATCCTAGGATGGTTCTACAAGTGTTGAGAGAGCACCAGTTGTATGCTAAGTTCAATAAATGTGATTTCTTTCAAAATGAAATCATGTATTTAGGCCATGTAATATCAACAGGAGTGGCAGTGGATCCCGAAAGATTAATGAAATCATGGATTGGCCTACCCCTAAATTTGTAACGGAAGTCATATCCTTCATGGGATTGGCTGGATATTATAGAAGGTTCATAAAGGGATTCTCCAATATTGGTAATCCTATTACATCACTACAAATAAAGGGGAATAATTTTGTATGGTCACTAGAGTGTGAAGATAGCTTCTAGCAGTTGAAGCATCTTCTAACCAATGCCCTTGTTATGAAGATTACAGAGCTAGAAAATGATTTCTTGTCTTGTATTGATGCTTTCAAGGAAGGACTAGGAGGAGTCATCATGGAATATGGGCAAGTGATTTGTTATGAATCACAAAAAATGAATGATTGTGAGAATAAGTGTGTCACCCATGATCTAAAACTTGCAACAATAGTGCATGCATTGAATATGTGAAGACATTACTTTCTTAGGAGAATATTTATCTTGATGACAGACCACTATGATCTAAAGTACCTTTTAGAGCATCCAAGGTTGAATGCCAGATAGGCCAGGTGTATGGAAGTGATCAATGAGTTTTATTTTTAAATCAAACACATTAAAGGGAAGTAAAATAGAGTGATGGATGCACTCAGCTAAAGTGTGGAAACAATACACTTAGTAGCAATAAGTGTAGGGGAGTTTGACATCAAGCATAGGATTAAGACCCTCTTTCGGGAAGATGAGTTCTTCAATCAAGTCAGAAAAAGGTTACAACAAGAACCCAAGGAAAATAAATATGAAGGATATCATCTTGGAGCTTATAGTATCCTTTTTGTATAAAAATAGGTTGTATGTTCCTAATTCAGCATATTTTAGGTGTTTGATCATGGATGAGTTTAATAAAAGACCATATGTAGGTCACCCTGGTTAACAAAAGATGGTAACAACAATAAGGAAGTTGTATTATTCACCTGGAATGAAGTAGGATATTTCTTAGCACATTTCTAAGTGTTTAGAGTATCAACAACTGAAGGTTGAGCATAAGCATCATGCAGGTCTATTGCATCCTTTGCCTATTCCAAAGTGGAAATGGGAAAACATTTCCATGGATTTCATTACAAGTCTACCTAAGAAAATTAAGAAACATGATGCAATAATGGTTATAGTAGATAATATGAGCAAGGAATCTCACCTTATCCCTATCAAATAAACTTTCAAAGCCATAGATGTCGCTAATGTTTTTATGAAGGAAATTTTCAAACTACATGGGTTTCCCAACACCATAATCTTGGATAGAGATTCAAATTTTTGGAAAATCTTGTTTGCATGCTTGGAAATACATTTAGCGTTTATTATGGCTTAACATACTCAAACAAATGGTCATACCAAGAGAGTGAAAAAAATATTAGAGCACATGTTGAGGATGCATGTTATGCATCATCCCTAGCAGTGGGAAGAGTATCTACCACTGGTAGAATTTTCCCACAACAATGGTTATCAAGAATCATTGAAAATGAGCCCATTTGAGGTTATGTGTGGCAGTAAGTGTAGAGTTCCAATCAGTTGGGACAGTCTAATGGAAAAGATCACACTTGGACCAAAATTGTTGAAAGAGATGGAATAAGCAATGGTTAAGATAAGGAAGAATCTAAAGGTATCTGAAGGCAAATAAAAGAGCTATGTAGATAGAAAGAGAAATCACAGAGAGTTCAAAGTGGGATATCATGTGTATCTCTGGATGAAACCCAAGAGAATATCCCTGAGAATGGGAATATGTGCTAAGTTATCACCTCGCTGCTCTAGACCATTTGAAATTTTGGAGAGAATAGGACCAATAACACACAGACTTGCTTTGCCACCTATTGTTAAAGCTCATAGTGTATTCCATGTGTCTTTGTTAAATAAATGTGTACATGATTCTAATCATGTTATTGATTGGATCTTGATACAGGTGGGACCAGAGGGAGAATTCCATCCCAAACCTCAATGCATCCTGGACATGAGAGGAACAATGCTCTAGAACCAAGCCATTGTGCAGGTCAAGGTGCAATGGAAGAAATTTGGAGTATATGAGGCTACATGGGAGTTGGAAGATTCCATGAGATTGGCATACCCATTTTTGTTTTCTTTATAATTGTATATACATGGTATTTTAAACACCGAGGACGTTGTTTCTTTAATGGGGAGGGGAATGTAACACTTTATTTTCCCCCACGAATGTAATTATGATAAGACTTCACATGGGTATTTTTATGAAGCATGTTATTTTGTTGTAATTAATGAGAAAAACAAACCGCTTACTCATAGGGAGAAACCTTGGAAGTACTGGCCATGATACACAAGAGGGAATTGATGAAGTAGGGATTGATTTCCAGAAAGACAAAGAGAATAGAACATACAGGAGCTCAAGGAGAGATTATTCGAGAAAGAGTAAGTGGTAAGTAGACTCATAAATAAGTTGTGAAGTGAACATAGGTGTTCGTTGGTGCATAATTGAAGATAAGAAGAAGTCAACGAGATTTCGGATCCGAATTATTTTCGGTATGAAATGCGAGCAGAGATATAACAAAGAAATGCATAGAGATATCATAGATATTCAATAATATAACATAAATGTATTAGAGATGCAACCATAAACACAGATATACAGTAATACACTATTTCTATTAATGAAAGAAATGTACAGAGACTGCAAAAATAAAGAGTGAAAGACTCGCTAGAATGGTGGTAGCTTATCTCTGAGAAGAGATGTGACGGCTACTCGCATCCGCAAGAAGATAATTACAATGAGGCTTTGAAGGCCTTTTTACAATAAAAAGGAATGCCAAAAACCCTAGACATCCAAAAACCTAACCCTAGGAGATGAAGCGCCAAAATTCATGTGGGCTCTGTTTGGGCAAGTGAGTACATCAACTTCCTGGGGTCGTAACTTTTGCATGCGATCTCCGTTTTAGGCGTGTGATAGCTCGTTGGAAAGGTGTTGTCAAGGAGATTAATTTTGGGGGATCAATTATTCCTTTAGCTATAATTGAGAACCTAAATCTCAAAAAACCTTCATTTGGGCCCTCAAAATGGTCCCGGAAGTTAAAAACTGCTAAAAATAGTAAATTGCCAGAAAATTGTTTTGAGCCAGTCGGAAAAGGTGGGTGGCCACCGATATCCACATAGATCAATTTCCTTGAATAAAATAGGAATCTTGTCTAAGTTATTGCTGATCACCCTGAAATAAATAAGACCCGGATCTAGACTGGAGAAAAAGACTACAACTTGGTGCTTACTGGAAAAAAATTGGCACTAGTAAGTGGAAGTCATAGAGGGAATATTTAGTAGAGAAGGGAGTCCCTTGTGCAGAGAAAATCCATTTGAAAAACCACCTGATAAACTTGTAGAGTTCCTGAGCTCAACGGGAAGGGGAAAACTTATGTTATTATCAGTAGGGGAAGGAGAGTAACCTTCCTGGATCATCTAAGTTTGAGACCAGGTGAATAATTCCCCTTGTGGTATCATGGCTTGGAATGGGGGTGACATATTGTAGGAAGGAACTCTACAATAAGGCCTAAGGTTGGGAGCAAAGGTGCCCTCTATCAGTAAGTTGATGTTGGATATTTCCATGATCATACACGTGTTTAACTTGGTTTGTTTAAATTGTACATGAATGGTGTATGCTTATATTTGTCTGGGTTAAATGGGAAATGTGAATGCTTATAATTAATAAATCGGAAATCTTGAGTAAATGAGATATGTTGTGAATGTTATTGTTTAACCTGTTAAACTATGAAATGAATAAGTGTGGATAGTCTATGTTCCTATGGACCATGTATCTTTAGAGGAAATTTTGCATGACATCGACAAAATATTCATCCATGAGGAGATGGGATTACCCTTAGGGTTGGGAGGTCCTCGTATAAGCCGAGAGATCCTAAGCTCTGATGAAACCCCAAATATTAATTTGAAAACTTGTAGGACATGAAATTTCTATACTTTCAATGAAAATGGAAGGCCTTTAATGGTCTTAGGGAAGTTTCCTAACTCCTAAAGACTCAATGAAATTATTGAAGAATCATGAGAATTGGATAAGTCCCTAAGTTGGGAGACAATTAGTAGAGAAACCTTGTGTTGAGTTGGGATATTTTGTATTCGTTGATTTGGTGAAGTGGGAATATCCAAACCATTGGTTGGAGGGTGCCACATTCAGAGTGGCTAAATTAGATTTTTGTATGAGCCCTGAGAGGGAGAACCCTAAATCGATGATAGATGTTGATCTATTGGAGAATGGCCGAAGAGAAATATAGACCATTGGATTTGGTAAGAAGATGGTTGGAGGATGGACTATCGAGGGGGATCAAACGAAGAACCCAAAAGAGAATTTTGATGATAGGAACTTCGAGAATCGTAGATCCTCCAAGAGATGTCCTGAGATATTTCCAGCGGTTGGATTTCGTAGAGAAATGTATGGTCAGAGTGAGATATTCAGAGAATATTATGGAACTACAGTCAAGAGACTCTAAGGATGAAGGAGGAGTGTTGATTCACATTAAGGTGAGAGGGAGAGATTTAATATCATTCGTAGATTTAGTGGGCCTCATTAGTTAGCATATGGCTTGGACATCAAGTGGAAGGTAATTGTCCTATAGATAGTGACTCTGACACAATCATAGTCATTGGAATCCAAAGTATGAGGACTGTCATATCTCGACGGACAATCCTTTGAGATAGTTTCATCGAAGGAAAACTCAACCCATACGATTGGTCATTCCAATGGGAAGAGTTTGAAAATCCATAGGTTGTAGATGTAAGGGTGAGGAGTAATGCTAACCATCTGATTTAGGGTGTTCAGGCACCTGGGTACCTCAGTAGGATAGATAGAGTGATTTCCTTGAGTATTAAGAAGATTTAGCTCAGTCTAAATTATGATAAGAGATGTCCTCACTTAGACAATTGATAAACCTGATAGTATTCAATGGGAGATAAAGGAAAAAGAAAGTTAACATCCCACTAAACTAAGAGAGGGTTAGGGGGTTGGGTGTGTCACATTGTATATATGTGCATGTACCTTATTCATGTGCTTGATATATGGGTGTATCATCATTAATGAAAATTTCTAGTAATAATTTATGGTATTTGACATAAAAAACTAAAGAAGTTTTAGTTCTTGGTGTTACCTTTGGAATTTCATATCAATTTTCTCCATTGTTTATTATGGTACTTTATGATCATGATTCATAGAATCTATGCCATTTCTACATACTACGATTTTTTAGTATTATGTCAAAAAATATGTTATGAGTTGATATCATAGAGAAATTCATTTTCAATGGCTTGATGGAATACTAAAATATACTCTATTGTTTTAGAAATAATTCCTTATTATGATTTAAATATCAAATATTTTATGGTTGTGGGTGTGGCATAGTGTCCAATTTCAAGCAATTGATTGTGTCAATTGTGGATGAAGTTCTTTTATATCTTGATGTCAATATCAAGCAATGGAATTGCTATTCACCCACATCCATGAGTGAAATACACACTCTTTATCCTCCTATATATTAGTAGTGTTTAGTAGTGTTGAACATTGTAGGAGCATCTTGTCTAGTGAAAAATATGCCATTGGATGTTTCTATTTGTAATGGATGATCTACTTCCATTTGTTTTACGTCAAGTAAGTTGTTTAAGATTTCCCTAAAAGATTTTATGTCAAGGAAGTTGTTTGAGCTTTCCCAAAAAGAGTCTTTTATGTTTGATGTCATTAATTAAGAGCCTTAGGTGGAAATATAGAGTTACTATTATGTGATGATCTATATTACAATATACAATTGAGGTATCTTTTCTTTCGTGAATATTCATGGAAATGAATTCATTAAAAGCATATGATATAAAGGAAAACATGGTTCATTAGAGGATAATATATGAAGCCTTTTGTTGAAAATTTTGTTTTTGTAAAAATGGGTTCACAATATACCTTAGTATACGTATGTCCAAATTATAACCATGATATTATTGGTGCCTACATTATATGGAAATGTGAGTAAACAAAATCCCAATTATGATCTTCACAACAAAAGCTATATGAAATGAAAACACTGAATATATCAAATATTCCTTAGAAAGTGGCAAATTTTCTCCTTGGAGAAAGAGAAGTTCATATTTTTATAAGATTATTTATATGTAAGTATAAGTCTTTTTGAAAAAATCTAAAATTTTGAAATAATTTTTAAAATCATGATAATGTAATTTTGACTTTTCTTCAAATTTTACCCCCTTTTGCTCCATAAGGAATTTGTAAACATGCATACCAATTGCATGGCATTTTTGTTTTTAAAAGGCATACAAAAATATCACCTCCATTTTGTATTGGAAGTAGATGAAACACATCATCGAACACCTTGTACTAGTATGTGATACTTGATAGCATAATAATTTTAATGGTGCTTCATATCCCATTTTAGTATGACCCATTTTTGTCCCACACAAAAAGAGGAAGAAATATTACTAAATCATAGAGTTTCCATTCTCTAAAAGTAATAATGCTATCTTTTTTCATTGTTGATCTTCTTCCGAATATTTGTGCTTTATTCTTGGCTTTAGAACACACATACAACTTCTAAAATTGTTGAAATCCACTTCACACACACGTATATATAGACTTCCTAATCATATCTTTTGTGATAAAGATATTAAACTTATATAAATATTTAAATTAGATCAATGGTAGAGTGCAATGCTCTTAATCTTCTAATCGCGGGTTTGAGCCAGATTGTCAGTGATCATAGTTCAAAATATGTTTCTTTACCTATTTCCTTTAGAAATTAAGGAGGTCTAAATGTGAAAAATGTAAGCTATAAATTATTTCAATTTGTATAGTAACATTGTTGTCCCTAGCTAGGTAGACCTTGACCCCTGTACTCAACCAAAGAGAGGGGTGGTGGAAGAAAATGCCAGGCTTTCAAAGAAGATATCTATGACATTCGCGTCATCCCCTATTTCATTTTGTTGGAATGCATATAAAAACATTCCCTCCATGGCTTAGGTATCCTACAATAAATCATCCAACCTCTATATCATTTCCTATGTCCCCAACATGTGGAGAATTAGTGTTACTGACATCGTAGTGGGGTGCAATGATAGATGGTGGACAAATCACTTGCCATCAAAATATTGATTGTAAAAACATTGAACATTAAATCGATAATATTAGTAACACAATGCATTTAATATGTTCAAACATTATACAAAACACTTATTAGAAGCATGGACATTTTTTCCAAATAATAAAAATGCAACCAACCAATTCATGAAAAAAATGTCAAATTAAACAATACATTTACATTAGTTCCATTGAAAATCCAAAAATACAATTAATAAATCATCTTTTTCTTACGCCCTATGGGGTTTTCTCTATAAAAGTAATCTGATTCATGGTGTAATACCATTGACCTAGGTTTGTTATTGGAAGAGGGAATGTTATGATTGGTAGGGTAAATAAGTTGTTTGTTTTCATCAAACATATGCTTGCGATATATTTCTCCTAATAAGATCTTGTGGAATTTTGGGACTACTGGAATATCTTGAGCATTTGAACTTGATTCTAAATCTTGATCGTGCAAAATTCAATGAAAATAATTCAAGTGCACTTGCATACATAACATAAATTCGATGAGCTAAATGAATTATCAACAAAATCTAGATGTACTGCAATCGGCGTGAGAGAACTTGAAGGACTTCCAACAATATGGAATGAGATGGAATATAAAGAATTGGCCATTTGACATTATAATTTCTTTTTTCATACATTTGAGACAAAATTGTCATCTTGAGAAGTATAGAACAATCTAACCTCTAAAATAATTTCGAATAACTTTTATAACTTAATAGTGCTCTTCATCATATAAAGACGCACTGGTGCATGTGAATAAACCAAACACATCAGTGCGTTTAATTGAGCGAAGCACCAAATACTGAACTCTGTTATTTCCTCCACAAAACAAAACCTTCACAAAATTTGAATGAGGATATTTGCATTTTTCATTTTGCAAATTAAACTATCTTACAATGTGTTATTACTTACAAACCACACCTCTGCATTTATAGCTATATTGTGCACCAACTAAAGCAAGTTTGAAAAATAATGCATGTTTATTATCAATACGTTGAAATTTGTTACGAAAATATATATTTCCATTATATGAACACATTGAATCATTGCACTACTCATTGTATAGTGCAATAAAAATGTATGTTTCGAAAAAAACAACAATGCATGTGTTTATCATCAATGCATGAAAATATACAACGAAATACTGAGTGGAAATTTCAGTTTTTGTGTTTATAAAGGAAAACCCTATTCAATCTTTTATATATTTTCCAAAATTTAGAAGGGAGATTGTGTGACAAAGATTTATCAGTAAAGACTTCAGAGTGAGTGGATTTTTTTTGAAGAGCCAAATTCGAGGGGGATTACTGTAGATCACATACAAATGTGTAGAGAAGAAATTTTAGGTATATGATTTCATTCTATTAATCATCTTAATTTTTCCTCTATTTAATTCGAACAATTTTTAGTGCATTCCCAAACAAAAAAAAGGTGCATAGATACCTTCAGTATTGGAATCCCTAATTTTGTCACTGTTTTTTTGCTTTCTCTTTCTATATTTCACAAGGAGATTTTTTTTTAGGAAAATTATTTTTATAGGGTTTATTTATTTATATATGGGTGTTTCCTATCTGTTTCAATGAAACCACTCATTACATTGGATCCCAAATCATCTTGTCATTGTCATTTTTTTAAACTCCTTTGAGGTTAACGATGCACTCTATACATAGTAAGAGCACCATTGCGTATTTTTATTTCAAACACACCACTTAATTTAAATTAGAAGTAACATTAAAAACCAAATTTCACGATCAACGATGCACAATGTACCTAGATAAGCACTGGGGAACATATTTTTTATGAGCACCATTGAGTTTAAAATGGAAACAATATTTTTTTTATATGGAAACTGCCATGTCCTAAATTTTTTTAGAGGTCGATGGCACATAATAAACAATAATTAGGAAGTCATGCTTTTCTTAATTCATAAAGCACTGACTGAATGGAATTGTTATACTATATCACTGCGTATATATATGGTTTATGAAATGGTGTGCATAAGTATGGTTGGCACCCCGATGCTTATTAAGTTGCCATATGCATCAGGATCTTTTTTTTTTTTTAATTTACGTAATATTTTATATACGATGATTCCTAGTTGTTTTGGGGGGGAGATTTTGAAAATTCCAAGGGAAAACCAAGACATGTCAGTAGGGATGTCTAGAAAAGTGTAGAATAAGATGGTAAAATAAATTAACATAATCACGTCGCAAGAGGATCCATCCCAACTACAATTCACATAAGAGTTATGCAATCATTTATTTATTCTTTTATGTCTATTGAATTTAATTATCATTTGAAATACTAATTTTCAATTGTTTTGTTGAAAAAAAGAAAAAAAAAATAGAACCCATTCAACACATAAGATAAGATGGCAGGGAGGCATGGTAGGTGTGGGGGGAGTCATCTTCGACTCTGATGGACAAAATATTGTAGAATACTCCTGGGAACTTGGGAAGACCACTAATAATAAAGCAAAAAGTCTTGTTGTATACATGGGGCTCCAAATTTCTCAATCAAGAAACATCCATAACCTCACTATTCTTGGAGACTCTAAAATAGTAATAAGGGGTATCCTTGGACACTCAACCTCTACCATCCAAATATCCAGTGGCCTCCACTCTCGAATTAAAACCCTGAAACATCAATTTACCAAGATCCATTTCTTCCATATCCTTCTCTCTCAAATCAGAATGATGATCGCTTAGCTAAATCAACAAAGACACTGGAACAAGGTCAAATCTTCATCAACCAAGATCTTTCTCATGCTTGGCTCCCTTAATTATTACCATCTTAGACAGTTTCCCTACACAACTATGGACATATCCACTCTGAACTGTACCCCATACCTATTCCTCTTCCTTTTTCTCGGTCCTCCCAAATTCACCTTCCCCCCTCCTCCCCCTTCCCCCTCTACCCCTCCTCTCCTCCCAGCCTCCCTCCTCACTGGACTACCCNTCTCCCCCCCAATTGGGTCCCCCTCCTCATCACTTAGCCCCGTCCTCATGACCACATGCCCTCCATATTTCTCCCCATGCCATCTCCTCTACTTCTCGTTCCTCTTCTTAACTTCTCAATGTCTCTAACGTACTCTATGATGCCCCTCCTAGCTTCCATGGTGTCACCTCCTTTGCTCTTATCTGCGTGAGATATCATCAGCTCGTGGGAATTTCAAGCCCCTTGTTCCATCAAGTGTGTGCATATTCTCCCCCTCCCGCAATTATGGTTAACGCTAGATCCCCATTCTAGTATCATTTTGCATTTCTACAGTGAATTCTAGGACACCTCGCTACAGTTCCCTCTCACCATCATGTGGCAGATATCTAGAGCCCCCTTCACTTGATCATCTTGTGTCTCATAGGAATTGAGGGAACAATTCTACACTTTGCATATGGGCATTAGGCACGTGGAAGAATGGACATAATCTCGTCTTAGGGAATTATAGAGGGAAAACTAGGGGTTGCGGGAAGAAGTAGCCAATTTGTAGGGTCAATTAAAATAGAAAGAACTCGGGCATAATCAAGAGCTTGCATTTGCACTCTGTGGTATCAACAGGAATACCAGGAAAATTGGAGATATGGCACAACAAATGGTAAATCATCCCCAACATCCAGCATTCTCCAACAATTCAGTAGGCTCAAGGCTCCCCTCAACCTTCCACTCAACAGAAAGCAACGAGCACCCTTTGGTACCTCCAGCTCCATCGATGGTTCTAGTCTGGCCGAACCCAGAAGAAGAAATTCATCATCCAAATGATAATCCAACAACATATCCAACAAATTTCCAGGAGGACCCAACAACTTTTCAAAAAGTTTAGACACGTTTTTTTGGTGAATTGCAAATTTTTTCTACTTTTGTTTACTTATGTAGCCATTTTTACATGGAAAATTAGTAGTTCCTACTGGATTGGTTACACCAACATAATTATAATACAATATTCAGTTAGTTCTCTAGGATAAGAACATAGACTCCATTACTCCGCTGAATGTAATCTGAGGAAGTTCAAATCTCCTTTTTAATACAAAATTGCAATCAGTTCTGTTAAAGAAAATATAGGATGATGGGGAATAAAAGGGTTGATCAAAAACTTTGTGAGCATTTATGTTTTCAACCTTTCTTAAGATTTCATGTTTGTCGTGATATTTATATTTAAACAATTGATTTACACTTTTCCATGGGTGTCTTCTAATAGGTGCCAACATACAAAGAAGAGGCAACCCATGAATTGATAAGCATTGGGTTAAGTGTGGGTTATGAGTATATGTTGAAGTATGAAAGTTTAATTGAACCATTTATAAGTATCTATGTTGTTTAACTTCCCTTGTTTTATAAATAGTGAAACAACAAGAAAAATTTATATTGATTATATCCACTATTCTTTGTCATGTCATATTAAGTATGTAGGAAATAAAGTATGGAATGCAGCCAATAGAGGAGATTTTGAGAGAATGCATGAAACATGGCTTCGAAATAATATGTATTGTTTATGAAAGACTTAGTGTAAGGTACATGTTTTTTTTATTTACGTAATCATGTATATTCTACTATATATATAAATGTAAATATACTTATTACAATTTATTTATGTGTTTGTAGATGGAAGATAAAGGGTTGGAACATAAACAAAAAAATGATCAAGAAAACATTAGGTTAAAAAATCAAAGTACAATATCGTCCACAAATATTGAAGAAATGAGTCATGCATGCAACTCGAGCGATGACAACATTTCAACTGATGAATGACAATCAATATAATTGAATGTTACTGAAAGTTGTATGTTTTAGAATATTTTTCTATGAAAATCAGAGATTTTGTTTGATGTACTCGACACATTGTCCTGATTGCATTAGGACATGTTACCAATAAGTGTAAAAATTACATATTGGTTCAACTTTTATTATTGTGGACCTTTACCTCATCCCTTTTTGTATGAAAATGGGTCTCTTATTCATATAGGATAAAATGGGTTTCTTATTTTATTTCATTGTCGAATGTTATAAAATGTTGCATTGTTGAATAATTAATATGTGGATGATTTACATTGTTACAAATAAGAGAGGTGTAATTCATTGGATAACACATTAATGCAATCATTATATCGAAATGCAATAACAAAAATATAAAACAATATTATTATAAAAAGAAATGACTTTGAAATAATTAATTGACAATTTGTAAAATAAATAATTAATTAAAATATATACATATCCGTAAACAATATAATGTACAATAATATTTAACGTTTCAAAATTGTATGGTGCTCATGTTTAAAATATACATTGGGGAACTACATATAATGTATGCAATGGTGCGTTACATTTATTATATCTATTAGGGCTCTAAATATAATTTACGCACTAGTGTCTTTAGTATAATGTATGCATCGATGCTTAGTAAAAATAATGGTGTGAACATCTCACCTCGAATATTTGAAATTTCACTACCCTTCGGTTCACATGGTAAAATCGACACTAGTACGTACTAATTATACAAACACTACGACGCACACTATAATAAACACATTAGATCTCAAGATAACTTAATCAGATCGGTTCTCACTATATTGTAAACGCATTGGTGCTCACTATAGCAAAAATGCACCAATGTGTACAAAAACTAAAAAACTTTGATGCTTTATACACAAACAAGGAGTAACTAGTGCATCGAATTTATAATAGCATTGGTGCTCTACATATGAAAAAAAAGGTGACATAGGTGCACAATAATTATATTAACGCATCGAGGAGTTTGTATTATATTAACACACCGAGGCAATTGTATTATATTAACGCATTGGGGCAGGTTTTTCAAGACTGCACCAGTGCATTTTGACAATAACAACACCAAAAAAAAAACCTATGATACAACCTCCGCTCACCCAATTTTTTCAAGTTATATGGAACATCCATTAAAACCTCCACTAAATCCTTCGCGACCAATAGAGGAGGTTGTAGTGGAGGTTTTTAAAAAAATTTGCTAAATTTTATAACACTAAAAACTTCCACAAAAACATTTGCTAGAAGGTGTTCTTCTTGTAGTGAAACATCTCATTCAACACACCGAATGCACAACTTGTATTTATCTTACATGTATACACCCACAAAAATGGTGGATCACTCTTTCACAAATGTAAACTCAATTTCTCAATTTTTGACAACAGAGGATCCTCTAAATGACACACAACTCCTCCCATTAATCAATGGCTATATCACTCCATATAAGATTCGATCACTCTCATGACTATTGTGTACTCTTCTCACATAACACCTCTTCATCACAACCTCTCATGACAATCTTCAATACCAAAACTTAAATTAAACACACACAACAAATGGAACTATGTTGAGAAAGTATTGGTTCTCTATTTCATATTTTGAATAGGGATATAAATGCATATGTATAGGATTTCTAGAGATCAAATATCTATCTAACTGAGTGTTCTTCCTACCACTTATCTAACAGACTCTATGAATTATTTTTCTACACTCTAACAACCTCAAAATTTGATGACACCATTGTAACAATTTGCAGGTGATTACATTTATTTATTTATTTATAACACTTCTTCTTTATTCACTCTTCTATTTATCATCTCCACATTCATTCTCATTCACAACAGTTGCAACTTGTTTCTCCTCAAATGTTCTCCTTCCTCTTCCTTGTTTCATAGAACCTTCTCTTGAACATCAAGAAGCTCTCACATATACATTAGTTTATACATTTTCACAAGCAATACAGGGCTTGTAATATCCTCCAACTCTCCCATACCAAGCTATTGTGTGTATTCTCCCATCAATATAGGACACACTAAAATCAAGGATTGAACAAAAAAATCATTATAAATTTGATGATTTGCTAAGATATGGAAAAACTACTTGGTGGAAGAACTCTGCAATGAACCTTCAATGGGTATAAACAAACAAAGGGTCATAGGAATCTACAAATTTATTTTTTAGAAATGATTTTTTCCAACCCACTAAGAAGTATGATGTAGACATTATTATAATAATGATACAAAATCCAACCTCTTTACTATTAGTACATTTTCTTTTTTCTCCTTTGAGAAAGAAAAAATAGGAATGATTTAGATAGGAATGATGATGTTGGATACCACTTCAGAAAATAAAATAAACAAATAATCTAGGAAAAACCTATGATACTTATGAAATTCTAGTTTACTTATATCATAGGAATTTCACTGACTAGCAGAACAGTCATATGATCATTAAACAAAAGATGTTGAGTTATAATTTTTTGAGCTACAAACAAACACAATATAATCATAGTTAAGGGAAGAATTGAATCTACAACATACAAAATCCTATATCACTGTACAAGAATAGCGACGAAAGTATAGGTTTCTTTTCAGAAGCGATCACATTTCAACAACTCTCATGTATTTACATGCTTCCATGTAGTGCGTGTAAATACATGCAAGATGTTGAGATGAACAAACTACTTGTATTCATGTATCATTGAATTTGGTAAGAAGATGGTTGGAGGATGGGTTCTCGAGTGGGATCAAAGGAAGAACCCAAAAGAAAATTATGACGATAGGAACTTTGAGGACCGTAGATCCTCTAGGAGACGTGCTGAGAGATTTCTAGTCATTGGATTTCAGAGAGAAATGTGTGGTCAGAGTGAGATATTCAGAGAATATTATGGAACTATAGTCAATATACTTTGAGGATGAAGGAGGAGTGTTGATTCATATGAGGGTGAGAGGGAGATATTTAATCTCATTTGTATATTTCGTGGGCCTCAATAGTTATTGTTATCGTTCAGTTTGTAGTTTAGGTCAAGTAGCTAAAAGGTAAGGGTCAAACTGGCGTAACAGGAGCTTCCCCACCCACTGTCACCTCGATGGGGGGATCTTTATATTTAGGGTGGCTAAACCCAAGGGAGACGTCCTTGGCAATCTGGGGTTTTGAAAGGTAAAGGATTAAGGATTAAGGCAAGCTTTCCCTTCACAGATTACCACCAAGAAGATAGTCAAATGAAGGAGAACCACAGAAGAGGCACCTGCTTACGAGACAAGACAATAACGACACTAGTACATGCAACAATGGTTAATACTTCATTAATAAATGACTATCAATATTTAATGTACATGAGCATAAATAGCAGTAAATATTGACGAAGTCAATGCTTGCAATAATGGTAATGGCAAATTAGAGTCACTTGTCAATAAGTACCAGAATGATATAGCATCCAATGAAAATGATCAATCCTTAAATTAACTCAATGCATTAAATATCATCAAATGCTCATATACATGCAGTTGCTGCGTCAAGTATACTATAGGTGACGTCAGCTTTCTTCTAGGGTTAGTATAATAGACAAAGAGGTCAACGTTTTGCAAATAAGCCAATGAAATTTATCAATAAATCAATGTCTATCATTAGATGACCAAGCCACAATATTTTCTATCAAACTAAAGCTTAATGAAGGCATGATGTCATCATTTTCTGCTAGGTTAGTAGACGTTAGGGTTAGTTAGGGTTTCAAATTTGAGAGTTTTGAAAGATTTTTTTGGCACAACAAGTTCAACGTTGGAGAGAAAAACTAGTGCCTTAGGGTATTATGGAGTCAAAAGCAAGGGCAAGATCTTGGGAGGATCAAAATCTAAAGACTAGAGAGTTAGTTTCTATGGTGCTGCAATGGCAGGGCCCTAGAATCAAAACCCTAAGGGAAGGAGGCTCATTCTGGTGTTGCTTAAGCAAGGCCTCATGCTCCTTCCTCTTCATTTAAATATTCTTGGCAAAATGGCTAGCTTTAAAATACAAATCTAAGGGAGAAAGGTGTTGCAAGAGCAAGGCCCTTCAAACCCTAAAAAGTCAAAACCCTAGGTGTAGAATCAACTAGGCCTAGGACGTCTTCTTTCTTCAACCTATATCTCAAAAGCTAACTCAGAAAAATGATAATTAGTGTAGCAATGGCTAGGCTATATCTTCCTTAATCAATGGCTAAAACAAGTTTCTTAATCATGGGGACATATAGCAAGGACCTACTTGTGTGCTTGCTACCTAGGGTTTCAAGATTAAGCAATATAATAGCAATACAATAACAAATGTAAGAGATTTAACCTACAACCATTCATTCAATAAGTTTTGCATGAAAAATACACTTACAAATCATGAAGAGTGATCATCAAACCCTAGTTGTAAACCTTCCAATGAAAGAAACACCATAACATGCCAAGAAAATCCTCCAAACAAGAGTTGCGCCTCACTTCCAAGAGCCAAAATACCAAGACAAAAGACAAAAGTAGATCTCTCACAAGAGAGTGAGTTGTGTCATGATTAAAATGAGAGGCAACGTCCTCTATTTATACCAATCTTATGACCTTTAATTTAAAAATAGGTCATTAAAACAGCCGACAAGGCCGACCTTTAAAATTTACACTGTTTTTACATTAAATGCTAAAAAATGTCATAATATGAGCTAAAAAGGGGATGTCAAGCCCTTCTGAGGGAGACGTTGGCCCTTTTTGGGCAAGCTCAACATCCAGGAAGCAAAACATTGGCTCTTCTAGGGATCCTCCAAGCTGCCACACGTGCCAAATGACCCCAGCACACTGCCACATGCTCCAGACAATGTCCAGCTGCCTCAGGTGACGTCCTGTCCATCAAAACAAATGCCCTATCTGCAGCGGGTGATCCCCCCTAGGCCGGGCTCTGCCACAGTGTCCTGGTGGAATGTCCTTCTGTCTTCTTGTGTAAAGGCTCATCACAACACTGTCCTGTCTTTGCCATCCCATCAACCATCTGATGGGCTCTTTAGCCCCATGGAGGTTCGAGTTAATCATATCCCCATGTGTACTGGTCCATTGGTACCTGTCCGTCGGGCATGGTCCTTCACATCAAAAACTACGCCCTCCATGGGCTCATCAATCGTCGGGATCATAGCAATGTCAATCATATTTCATCATTAAATTTATCAAATAAATGCATGAAATCCATAGCATATCATCTAAGAGCTCAAAGACGTTACACATATCTACTATACAAAGTTGAAGAAAACAATAGAATAACCTATTGGGCTAATATCCACATGAAAAGGAAAGTTTCCACAGAGGATCATTCAAGCCATGTATACGAAGTGGTATGGTCTAGGGATTTCCAGTCATAGTAAGACCAGTGGTAGGTGTTGTTTGTGGGTGCCTTTGTAGGAGGTGACTTGTACCTGTCATGGATGCACTTTTTCCAAGCCCCTTTTATTTGCCTTTATTTTTATTTATTGCTTTTCTTTCTTTTTTACTTCAAGGTCTGAC
>SNQJ01S0069252.1:51715-62704 GCA_010110895.2 Picea sitchensis | reverse complement strand
AAACACCTTTGAGCAATAGATCTCAGCACATGTTATAGTCATTGATCTCTACCATAGTTTGTTTTTCCAAGAGTTAGGTGTTTGGGAGGAACATTGTATGTTGTTGCTAGAGCTGTCAAAGCCCTGAGCTCTAAAGTCTCGAATTATTTGCTAAGTTGAAATCGATCCCATGGTTTATGGCCTAATGTGATGTGGATTTCTCCAATTAAGTAAATAGACCCTCGCTAACACAGATTTGCGTGCAGGGAAAAGAAATAAGTCATGTGGTATATGATTTCAAGGGTTTAGAAGGAGCCCAAGAGCTAATTCAACTCCTCCCTACTATGAATGATCCTTAGACCGGGAGGTCATGTGAGCCCAAGGAGGTGGTGGGGGTTTGCATCAAGTGGTATCATAGCATAAATTTTGTCTATAGATAACAAGATAAGGAGAATACTTGTCTAATATCATCAAGTGGTATTGAGAAATAAATTAAGCTCTATGTGAAAGAAGACTTGGAACCATGCCTCCAAGAAGATGCAAAGATAGACCAGTGGTCAATGTAGCCATGGAAGAGGAAATGAGACAACTTCATGCAAGGTTGGATGTAATGGATACATCATATAGAAGAGCACTTGATATTGATGACGTCATTGAATTTTAAAATGAATATGTCGAAGCAGAAGAAGTTGCAAGAGAACAAGAAGCAAAGGAGCGACTGTTGAGAGCTGTTGTCAAGATGGGAACCAAAGAAAAAATATAAGTCCCAATGTATGAAGGAAATTTAAATGTGGAAGAACTACTTGACTAGGTAAGTTCTTTAAACAAGTACTTTGATTACGAGGAGATTGATGATGAAAATAAGGTAAAGCATGCAATAACCATATTGAAGAGACATGCAACATTATGGTGGGACAAATTGCAAGCTAACATAAGATGCAAAGGTAAGTCCAAAATCAATAATTGGGATATTATGGTAGCTAAATTGAAATCTAAGTTCATACCCAAGGATTATCAATTAAATATATTTAAGATGCTACAAAATCTGAGACAAAAAGGTTTGTCAGTGAAAGAGTACACCAATGAGTTTTATAAGCTGAACATAAGAGAAGAACATAGGAGAGAATGATGAAGAAAACTTTTCCAGGTACATAAATGGCCTGAGATATGAAATTGAGGATTAGATTAGCATGATGAAAATGAGAAAAGTGGAAGATGCTTATCAGGTATTCCTGAAATAAGAGGAAACATTGACAAGAAGGAAGAGTCAAAGGAACAAAAGAAAGATTCCTAAAAGAGGCAGAGGAACCATTAGAGAAAAGTTCCAGAATCCCAGAGAAGAAGATAGAAGATATCATAGTTAGATAGAGAGAGGATGCAGTTCTAGAGGAGGACACTATTGTGGAAGAAATTATTTTCCAAAAGGAAGAGGAAGAGGCATAAGAGGAGAAGTGAAGTGTTATGCCTATGGAAAAATAGGGCATATGTCTTGGGAATGTCCCAAAAGGAAGAATACAAGAGGTGCGGAAGCTCACATTTCTAAAGCATAGAAGAAGAATGTGGAGACAAATATGAAGATTGAAGAGGAAGAATAAGAAATATCACTCATGATGAGGAAAATACTCGTAAAACAAAAAAAGAGGTGTGAGAACTAGTCAAGAGGAAGAATTTGTTCAGAACTTCTTGCAAGATCAGATATAGGGTATGCAAGGTGATCATATACAGTGGAAGTCCTGATAACTTGTTATCCACAGAGATGGTGGACAAGCTAAAGATGGAAACAAATGCACATATGAATCCATACAAGATATCGTGGTTGCAGAAAGGACATCAAGTCATGGTAAATTGACAATGTAAAGTTGAGTTCAAGATAGGTGGTTATAAGGATGAAGTTTTGTGTGATGTTATTCCTATGGAATCTTGTCATGTTATGTTGGTAAGACCATGGAAATATGACATGAATTTCATACATGATGGAAGGAATAACACTTATACACTTGAGAATAATGGGTGTAAACATATGTTGTTGCCAATAGAATATAAAGGAATCGAAGAGGAAGCTAGTCCAAGCATACTTTTCATGAGTGGGAAGGAACTCTTGAAAGAAGTCAAGAAGGAAAATGAAATACAGTTTGTTGTTGTAGGTAAACCGAGAGTCATTCTCACAAGAACTTCTATGAATGATTTACCAGAAGAAGTCCAGAATTTATTGGATGAGTTTGTTGATATTGTGGTGGATGAATGACCTCAATATTTACCGCCCATAAGGAGTATTATTCATCATATTGACCTTATTCTAGGAGCAATTTTTCCAAATAAAGTAGCATATAGATTGACCCCTCAAGAGAATGAAGAGGTAAAGAATGAATTCCAAGATTTGTTGGATAAGAGTTTGATGAGGGAAAGTTTGAGCCTGTGTGTTGTACCAACTATGTTGAGTCCAAAGAAGGATGGAGTTTGGAGAATGTGCACATATTCTAGAGCCATCAACAAAATAACCATCAGGTATATATTTTGTTTACCCATAATAGATGATTTAATGGATTTCTTTAGTGGATCTAGTTATTTTTCCAAGATATACTTGAAGCGTGGCTATCATCAAATAAGGATGAGAGAGGGAGATTAATGGAAGACAACATTCACAACAAATGAAGGATTGTATGAGTGGCTTGTTATGTCGTTTAAATTAACAAATGAAGTACTCAAATATTTTATTGGTACGTTTGTGATTTTTTATTTAGATGACATTCAAATATTCAGTAATACTAAAGATGAGCATTTGAGACATTTGAAGATGGTGTTCAGGAGGTTACAGTAGGAGAAGTTGTTAGTAAATTTCAAAAAATGTTATTTTATGAAAACAAAACTTGTATATTTTGGGTTCATAATATCTTCAAATGAATTGAATATGGATCAAGAGAAGGTGAGGGAAATAAGAGATTGGCCTTCTCCAATAAGTGTATTCGAATTAATAAGTTTTCATGTATTGGGAATTTTTTACAGGAAGTTCATCAAGAATTTCAGTAGCATTTGTGCACCTATATTGGACACCATAGAGAAGGATCATAAATATTTTAATTGAATAGAATAAGCTAAGAAAGGTTTTAGAGTGTCGAAAGAAAAGATAACAGAACAACCTATTCTAGTTCTGCCATATTTTAAGAAGACTTTTCAGGTTAAGTGTGATGCTAGTGGAGTAGCCATTGGCGTAGTTTTAAGTCAAGACAATAAGCCTATTTCTTATGTCAGTGAGAAGTTGAATGATGTTGAGAGGAAGTATTCCATGTCTGACAAGGATTTTTATGTTGTGATTCAAGCTTTGAAAAAATTGAGACATTATCTTATTCCGAAAGAGTTTGTTTTATATGTTGACAATTAGGCTTTGCAAGTTAGACAAGAGAAATTGAACAAGAGACATGCCAAATGGGTAGAATGCATGCATAATTTTACTTTTGTTACGAATCATATTAGTCGAAACAATAAAAAAGTTACATATGCTTTGAGCAGAAGATGTTTGATCTTGCATGAATTCCAAGTGGATACATTAGAGTTTGAACATCTCAAGGAGATGTATCATGAAGATCCATATTTCAAAGAAGCTTATGAAGCATGTGAGAACCCTTTGTTAAGGGATATAAATCAATGGATGGAATATCTGATCCAAGGTGGAATGTTATTCAAAGGAATTCAATTGTGTATCTTGAAATGCTCAATGAGGGATAACCTGCTAAAGGAGAAGCATAGTGGAGGTTTGGTTGGACACTTTGCCCATGATAAAACATATGTGCAGTTGAATTATTCATATTATTGGCCAAGCATGAGGTTCGATGTGAATAATTTTGTGGACATATGGAGAATCTTCCAACATGCCAAATGAAAGAAACATAACACCRAAATATATCAATCATTTCCTATTCCAGATAGGTCATGGGATTTTATAAGTATGAAATTTGTTCTGGAATTTCCAAGAACCCAAAGAGGAAGTGATTCAATCTTCGTAGTGGTTGAAATATTTTAAAAKATGGTACATTTCATTTTGTGTCACAAAAATAATGATGCTACTCACATAGCTAATTTGTTTTTCAAGGAAATTTTGAGATTGCATGGATTTCCAGAGAGCATAGTTTCAGACAGATATACTAAATTTGTGGGACACTTTTGGAGGACTTTGTGGAAGAAGTTGGGGACAATTTTTTCTTTTATTTCAACATATCATCCTCAGAAGGATGGATAGACTGAGGCACTGAATAGAATTTTAGGGAAGTTGTTAATAATTTTGGTCACTAAACATAATAACCAGTGGGATCAAATTATTCCCCAAGTAGAGTTTGCATATAATGACTCCCTGAATAGGAGCAATGGTAAAATCCCATTCCATATAGTATATGGGATGCATCCAAGAGGAATTTCATAGTTAAGAGACTTGGTACAAGATGAGTTTTGAAGCATAGGAGAAGAGGATTTTGTTGCAT
This sequence comes from Picea sitchensis, assembly GCA_010110895.2. Classification (NCBI taxonomy): domain Eukaryota; kingdom Viridiplantae; phylum Streptophyta; class Pinopsida; order Pinales; family Pinaceae; genus Picea; species Picea sitchensis. Next base: position 58,253 of record SNQJ01S0069252.1, on the reverse strand, counting down.
AAATGTAGAAGTTGCAAGATCAGATCAAGGGAAAACTACATGATAACATCCAGAAGTACAAGAGAAGAATATAACATAGAAGAAGAGAGGTAAATTTTGAAATTGGAGATAAATTTTTATCACATATAAGAAAGGAAATATTTCCGAAAGGTAAATATAACAAGATGAAGATGAAAAATATAGGAACTTTTAAGATCCTTAGAATTTTTTTTGTAAATTCTTATGAGATTGAATTTCCAGAGGAGATTGGAATATCACCAATATTCAATGTAGCATACCTATACCCTTACAGGATGAATGGTACAGAAGGGAAAAATAATCAAGTGGATATTCAGTGGCAGTAGTAGATTCCCATAGTAGAGAAGCCACAGATGGGTAATATTTTAGATCAGAGGATTGCTAAGAAGACCAGAAGAAAAAATTATTACAAGTATCTGGTTAAGTGGAAAGATCATCAAGAAAAAGATGCCAGTTGGATAACTAATACTAATATCCAGAAGCATGGAAATACAGTAAAGGATCTCATGGATAGGATTCCATGAATAATTTTTTCCAGAGAAGTATGATGCAGGAGCATCGTCATCAATTCTCAACAAGGCAAGCGGAGGACAACTCAAGGATTCCAAGGGGAGCATGCCACTTTCTAAAAATACTCAATCTTCATGTTCCAATGAAGAGAAAGGTGTGCACCGAAGGCCCATTTCACTTGAAGTGATAAATATTAGGAGAAATAGTAGGTAAAATTCTTTGGAGGAGAGAACCCTTTTATTTTCAGGGTCAAGTGGACAAGATCCTCTTGTGGAGGAGTCAAATATTTCCTAGCCATTAGATATGAGAAATTAACATGGGTGATAACCCCTTAATCCTTCGAACTTTGTGAATTTGGAAATTTTCATGTGTTTTGTGCAAAGGAGACAAGTTTTCCGAAGTCTCAGGATCCAGAGTGAATCTCTACCATCCATCTGTGAGGACACATGTCTGTAGATCCAACATTGTTTAGAATTATGACAATCCAATGATTTGAAAGCATGGTAGTAGAAGTGTGTGGAACTCCCGAAGTTCTCAAGCCCAGAATAGATCCCAGATGTGGGCACAAAGAGCCATGTGTCAAAATATATCGAAGTCCAAAGATCTGACAATCCAGAGAAAATTGAGTGTAATCTTGCTTGGGTTGAGAACTACCGAAGGCATGAAGGCCATAGTATATCTCTATCTTCCATTTACGAGGATAGGTGGATTGTAGATCACAACACTTTGCGAGTTCGCCAGTTCAACACTCCGAGGAATTTAAGGTTTTGTGTTGTGAGAGGCTACGAATCTCGGAGCGTGGAGTAAGGGTCAACTGTTGATCTGAGGTGAGGATTGGTTGTCCGATAAACGAGTTTGGAGTTAGTGAGTTCAGGATATTTTCATGTTGGAGTGGGTAAAACGCTCGAACTGCGGAGTCCTGAAACACCTGTGAGCCATAGATCTCGGCACACGTTGAGATCCATTGATATCTACCATAGTTTGGTTGTTTGAGAGTTCAATGTTCAGGAGGAACCTTGTGTGTTGTTGCTAAAGCTTCTGAAGCCCGGAGCTCCGATGTCTCGAATTCTTCACTAAGTTGAAATCTATCCCATGGTATCCGACTTGAGGTCACATGGATTTCTCATCTTAAGTAAATAGACCCTCACGAACATATACTTGTGTGAAAGGAAAAGAAATAAGGCCCGTGGTATATTATTTCAAGGATTCAACAGGAGCCCGAGAGCTAATTCAACTCCCTACTATGAGCAATCCTTAGAATGAAAATTCGCACGAGCCCAAGGAGGTTGTGGAGGTTTGCATCAGGATGTTTAATGATGATATGATATAAGGGGAAATAAACTTTCTTTTCTCTTCCAACTCAACTCTAGTACTGTTCGAATTTCCTTTCATATGCATGAGAGTCTTTGAATAAGGAGGGCCAGTAATATACCACCCTAAAGATTTTGTGAGAATTAGTATCTCCACCATAATGTCCTCCTGGGGGTTCGTCATGGAGCTCAGAAACGACTTTCTCAGCATCCTTTTTCTCTAGGCATGTTAGGAATACGCCATCATAATTTTTTCTCCATAGGGTTCCTTGGATCAACTGATATTGGGAGGATTTGAGCCTTAGGACCCTTTTATTTTTTAGGTCTAAATAAGGTGGATCCAACCCATGAGTCAGGTAATATCTCATTTCATAGAAACAGGGGTCTGAACCAAATGGGATGTAACATAATTCTTTTTCAAATAGCTAGAAATCTTGATACAGAGCATCTTCCTGAGATTCAACGCAGGGGAATTTTGTGACCAATTTGCATAGTCCTTTCCCTTTAAAATTTTTTGCATGTTTGATCTCTAGGTCATATTCTTGTAGAGTCGTAATCCAATTAAATCTATTTTCTAACAAATCTCTTTGTACCAAGAGGTTTCTAATGGTTGGGTAGGGAACAATAATCTTAGTTTTAGATTTGAGTAAGAATGGATGAAACTTCTTGAAATCTTTAAATACCTCATATGCATGTTTATTAAGTTCAAAATAATTTATCTCAACTCCTTGTAGACCTGAAATCATAAAATTCACATGAAACTCATCTCCTTTTGAGTTATTTTGTGTTATGGCTGCTGCAAATGCAGTATGGGAGGAAAACATGTAGAAGATGAAATCTCGATCAAAGTATGGACTCAATAGTCAAGATGCTTGCACTCTATATTCTTTGATTTTGTCAAAAGCCTCCTTCTCTTTAGACCCCCATCTAAATTCAATTTGTTTTTATCATATCTTGTATGGGTTTTACCATCTTGACAAAACTGGGTATGAACCGTCTCATGAAATGTATCCTTCTGAGTAATGACTGCATAGATTTTTTTTTGTGAGGGAGAGGGATCATAGTGATCGCTTTAGTTATCTTAGGTTCAATTTTCATATTGTGTTTGGAGACGATGAAACCCAGGAGTTTTCCTTAATTAACAAAGAAAATGTGTTTCTTGGGGTTCATAGAGATGTTGTATCTCCAACATTTGTTGAATACCTTCTTCAAGTGAGATATGTGGTCCTATCTATCCTTTGAGAATATGGTTATTTCATCTAGGTACAATACCACACATTCTCCCAGCAGACCTCTAAAGTAAATATCCATGGCTCATTGAAAAGTAGCTCCAACTTTTATCAGTCCGAAAGGAATATTCCTATAGTCATATGTTCCCCATTTAGTTCTGAAAGTTGACTTGAGTTGGTATTCATGAGCTACTAATACTTGATTATATCCTGGGAATCCATCTAGTAGGGAGAGTGTTTCCGATCCAGACACACACTGTAGAATTTGCTCCATGGGAGGCACAAGATAGTTATCTTTTTCTGAGGATCTATTTACATTTCTAAAATAAACACAAATCTTCATATCCCCATTCTTTTTCGTTACTAGCACTAAGTTTGATATTCACTATGTATTCCTTACTGGAAAAATGATTATGGCCACCAACAATTTGTTTAGCTCTGCTTTTACTTGATGATCAAGACTGGGATGCATCTTCCTCAACTTTTGTTGGAATGGATTGGTTTGAGGTTTCATGGGAATGCCATGTTGTATAATATTTGTATCATATGTTTTGAGGTCCCCATACATCCATGAAAATATGTCTTTATATTATTTGAATAAATTGGTGTATGGCCACCTTTCTTCAGGAGATAATTATTTTCCCAGGTTGACGTTCTGAGGAGCAATCTATGATCCCAGGTTTAATATTCCAAACTTCATGTATGAGTTTTTGGTCTTGCATTTAGTGACCTTTTTAAATTTTTCTTGAAGGTAGTAGAGTTTTTATATTTTGACCACACTCCTAGGAATATTGTTAGTTGGGCCTATTGCGTTTGTTGCTTCAACATTACCATTATTATCAATATTTATCAGCAGGTCATGTTGGATTTCATATATGATAGAATCCTTGAAGGTATCTTTGAGGAGTAGAAAATTAATGAGTTGTTGGTCATCATCAAAGACCCTCCAACACACGATATCATTTGGAATTGATGGTCTGTACAAAATTTCAATAGATAAGGAGTCAGACATCAATCTGTATGAGGGTATTAATCTAGATGCCACATTTGATAACAAATCAACATTAGTTCAATGATCGGGGAATGATGTTTATATTGAAAGCAATGAAAGATTCAATTAGCTCTTAGATCTCAAACTGATAATTTTTTAAGTGGCTTGAAAGACAATGGATGGTGTTTCGTACATGTTTTATGATGATTTCAGAATCACCAAATACCTTGATTTTTTATTCTTTCAAGTCGATAGCCTTCTTTATCCCCTGTACTAGGGATTGGTATATGACAATATTGTTAGTGCAAGCAAATTCTAGTATGCATGCAATTAAAATTTGAGTACCTTGCGAGTCTTTTAGTATGAAACCCACACCTGCACCTTCCAAAGACTTGGATTCATCGAAAAATAACGTTCACATGTCAGGCTCTCCTTTTTTTCTTATTTCAATTGGTATTTTTGAATTTTCACATTTTTTGGTTTTATAGATGTTAGTAGAGTCAGTGCATTTTTATATCTTATCCCTAAAAAGTATGTTTGTCTGTACATCAGGGGAATTGTTATTTTGATCATTTATATTACATCCAGACTCAATGATCTGAGTGAAATGAAGGATTTTGGATTTAGTGATAGACTCTGTGAGAGATGATGGTTTAGCTGTGAAATTCCAAAATAATGTTTCAAATGAATAATTCCCAAGAATAGAAAGTTTGAACATTACCGGTTCATTTAGATCATTCAAGTCAGTAACAACATGTTTCATATACCTTTCCCTATCGATCCTGATATGATTAATTTTACCATTGTAAGGGAGCCACAAATGGGACCATTCAGTCAAAAAGTAGCCATTTAACATAGTCGACCAATCCTGTCTTAACAACATGCCATAGTTGTCTCGAATATATACTATTATTATATCAATGATTTGATAAAATTTTGGGTTAGCATACATCCTAATCAAAAGATTTTTCAATTCTCCAATCACCTTAACTTTAGTTATGTCTAACTGAATGATCTAAATGTTAGATGGTTTGGGTTTGATGTTAAGATTATCATAGACTTCAAGGGGAATGAAATTAGATGAAGATCCTGAGTCCACAATGCAATTATGAACATTCCTATTAAATACTTCAAAAATGATAAGAAGAGGGGTGGTGGACCTAGATATTTGACCCGTTAAGGATGCATAAGTTGCAGACTAACTTTTATATGGGGTGTTGTTGTCAGGCGAAGTTACCTTGGTGATTACCTTTTTGGTTCTATAGTTTGCTTCCTTACTTCAAGGTGATCCTTTACCTTGCAGAGTTTTGATTAAATTCTCTTGTATTTGTGGAATCTTCATGAGTTCAAACAAAGAAATGTTGCCTTTTGTTTTATTTATCTTCTAGAAAGTAATATTCTAATATGGCCAAGGGTGTGGGCGAAATATTTGGTTTTGTTGTTTGATATATTTTTTTGGGATTGGAAGGAGTATTTTTAGATGAATTAGGAGTAGCATTGGTCGAAAGATAATATTGTTTAGGAGTAGTAGAAATGGGAGAAGTAAGATTAGACGTACCGTGGGTGTCATCGAGAATATTCTTATTGTAAATCCTAGTGGTTATGACGTTTTGTGAGACGTTCCCTTCCTCAACTTATTCTTCATCTTCTCCAAAAGATATGTCCCAAAATGAGTTTAATTGTTGTTCTATGGGATCGTTATATCCCTAGGGTTTTTCTTGTTGTTTATGACCTCCTTCCCCCTCATGAGTGGTTTTTGTCATATTCTATGTTTCCCAGGTTTGAAGGGCCTCGACAATAACTTCCATATTTATTCCTTCCGTCTGCGAGGGGGAGGTTTTGTTGGTTGGGGTAATGTTATTATATTTCTTGGGGGGTAACTTAAAGAACCTTTTTATGATTGTAATATCCCTCGCCACTAGCCCTTTTCAGGTCAACTAGGTCATTGGATAGATTTTTGACGATTCTTTGAAGAGATTCGATATCCATTGAATCAGAATGATTTTTTCTTCACCTGGATTATACGCAAAGATTTTACCTTTACCCTTACCTTTAGATGGTTCTGATTTGGAACTACCTTGTAAACTTAATTTTTTTTTTCAAATTTAAGGGCTTCTTGGAAAGCTTCTTCTAGAGTGTCCTTTTCAAAAAAAATTACATACATGGCCATGGACATGGGTAAACTAAAGGTGTAAAATTAAATATTGATTTCTTCAACAGGGTTTGAGGGTCGTGGGATTCATTTTAACAAGGTGAGGAATCATTTATTGTAATCATTAGCTATTTCTTTTGAATCCATTTTGACTCTTGAGAGTCGAGAGCCCAAGTGGTTGGTGTTTTGTTTTCCCTGAATTTTTGGAGGAAAGAGGTTTTAAAAGTTCTCTAGTTCAGAATGGAGGATTCTTATAGAGATAAATACCACATCGACACTTTTTATTCAAAGTTAAGGGGAAACAAAAGAAATTCAATGTCTTTGTGGT
>SNQJ01S0069252.1:40221-51665 GCA_010110895.2 Picea sitchensis | reverse complement strand
ATCTTCATGAGTTCAAACAAAGAAATGTTGCCTTTTGTTTTATTTATCTTCTAGAAAGTAATATTCTAATATGGCCAAGGGTGTGGGCGAAATATTTGGTTTTGTTGTTTGATATATTTTTTTGGGATTGGAAGGAGTATTTTTAGATGAATTAGGAGTAGCATTGGTCGAAAGAGAATATTGTTTAGGAGTAGTAGAAATGGGAGAAGTAAGATTAGACGTACCGTGGGTGTCATCGAGAATATTCTTATTGTAAATCCTAGTGGTTATGACGTTTTGTGAGACGCTCCCTTCCTCAACTTATTCTTCATCTTCTCCAAAAGATATGTCCCAAAATGAGTTTAATTGTTGTTCTATGGGATCGTTATATTCCTAGGGTTTTTCTTGTTGTTTATGACCTCCTTCCCCCTCATGAGTGGTTTTTGTCATATTCTATGTTTCCCAGGTTTGAAGGGCCTCGACAATAACTTCCATATTTATTCCTTTCGTCTGCGAGGGGGAGGTTTTGTTGGTTGGGGTAATGTTATTATATTTCTTGGGGGGTAACTTAAAGAACCTTTTTATGATTGTAATATCCCTCGCCACTAGCCCTTTTCAGGTCAACTAGGTCATTGGATAGATTTTTGACGATTCTTTGAAGAGATTCCATATCCATTGAATCAGAATGATTTTTTCTTCACCTGGATTATACGCAAAGATTTTACCTTTACCCTTACCTTTAGATGGTTCTGATTTGGAACTACCTTTTAAACTTAATTTTTTTTTTCAAATTTAAGGGCTTCTTGGAAAGCTTCTTCTAGAGTGTCATTTTCAAAAAAAATTACATACATGGCCATGGACATGGGTAAACTAAAGGTGTAAAATTAAATATTGATTTCTTCAACAGGTTTTGAGGGCCGTGGGATTCATTTTAACAAGGTGAGGAATCATTTATTGTAATCATTAGCTATTTCTTTCGAATCCATTTTGACTCTTGAGAGTCGAGAGCCCAAGTGGTTGGTGTTTTGTTTTCCCTGAATTTTTGGAGGAAAGAGGTTTTAAAAGTTCTCTAGTTCAGAATGGAGGATTCTTATAGAGATAAATACCACATCGACATTTTTTATTCAAAGTTAAGGGGAAACAAAAGAAATTCAATGTCTTTGTGGTGAATTCTTTGTAACCTTGCCAACATGAATTTATTAACATGCTTTTTAATTGAATCTTTTTTGTCGGGATCAAATTTAGGCAGGCATTTCTCAGGGTGTCTAGGCATGTCATGTTGAAGTCCTGGCAAAACAACCACATCATCAAACAACGAGGGCTGGTAGGGGGAGGATTTTTGTTTTCTTTTTCTCTAGCCATGGTCAGGCGATGATATACAGTGATATGATATGGGTTATCTTTGGGTTCACTTTCAAATATGTCTCTTTCTTTGGAATTTTCCTCTGAATCGTCTCTGGGAGTGTGAGTGGGTGACTTGGGAGGTGAATGTGGTCTACCTCCTTCCCAACTAGAGAGTATATGATACTAAATATAAAATTTTGAAACCTTGAGGAAATCAGAAATATCATAAGGGAAGTGATATTCATGGGTCCCAACTGAACGATTTTCTTGATAGGAGTCTGGTTCAGAAAAAATGGAGTCGTTTGTCGAAGGTATTATTTATTTTCAAGTAGAGAGTAATCCAAGGGTAGTTGTCTAGTTTGTCTGATAAGTTGTCTAGTCAGTGCATTGGTTCATTCGATCAAGCGCCTGACTAAGTCTTCGATCTCTGAGATAGTTAGGACATGAGGTTGAGGGGAAGAAAAAGATGTTTCGATGTCAGAGGGAATGTTGTGAGTGATGAATTGAGATGGAGAGTTAACCGTATATTCCAAAGGGAAGACATTATGTTTTAGGTCGAGAAAAATCTTACTTGTGGGGAAGAACGAGAAGAATTTAATTATTTTTTTGTAGCCATTCAATTTTGTGGCCCTCCTGCTAGTGCCATTTATGTTGATAGGACAAAATGACCCGTTCAATCAGATGAGGGAAAAATCCTGATGGTAGGTCCCAATTAGACCCACTCTCATTTGTGGTAGTTCTTTCGACCATATTTTGGCTTGGTTACCAACTAACTAAAATAATAACTAAATATGAATTTGAGAACCAAAGGTTATCAAATGAATTAAAAATAAAATGAAAATAAGTAAACACTTCTTAGTAAACTTAAGCTAAGAGGTATGATTATTATTCTAAGATGTAGTTTCCAAAATAACACCAAACTAACCTATATCGATCAAGAAAAACCTAAGAAAGTGAATGAATACAATTAATGATGTTAATTACTTGCGTAGAAAAAATTAAATATACAAGTGATACATAAGTTTGATAGCATACCCGATAAGAACCAAAGAATTGATCATTTAACAACTTTATACTATCATTGTACTCATCATAAAAACCATGATAACTGCAAACTATAAATATTAATTCAAAATTAATCCATCAACTAATATTCAAATACTATAATAAGAGATATACATGAATAGAATAATCAAATTTGCACACATCAATACCATAATTTCCAACTTCTAAATGTCTCTCGAATTCAAATTCACTTGCTGTAAAAAGTATTGTCAAAAACCAAAATCTCCTTCAAATGGGCAATGCTCCCTTTATATAGTAAGGGGCGAATGTTTACGATTGTTCTTCTTGGTAATCATGAAATTAAGGACGTTTCACCAAAAATACTCTTCTTAATCAAAATTAGATTACATTATCAAAATAAAACAACATCTGGAAGGAACTCTGGAATTCTATAATCATGACATGACCTGCTCCTATAGTTGGTGTTGGTATTCTTTCCAGGTGGAGTGGTCGTTAAAACTTCTCTCGAGTTTTCTTGATTGAAATATCTCTAAGAGTGATTCTTCATTGAATACTTTTGTGGACACTTATTGATATAACTACTTCGACATGGATTTTACAAACGATTTGATATTTTGGATGAGACGGGTAAGAAGCAACAGATGTTCTTGAATTGATTTTTTCTTAAAACAACATAATATCATGGATGCTCACCTGGATGCATTTATTTAGATCGTCCACTTCAACCATCCTGGTGCTAATATAAATCATTTCATCGATAGACTGCATTGGTTGTACCCCTCCCTTTGCAATAAGATCATTTGCACCTTTCCACAGTTGTGCTCATGTGTCAACAATTACTCCTTGGGTAGAGAGGGAGTTCATGAAGAGAGGTTTTCTTGTGTCAAAGAGAATTTTATACCTAAGTATTTCCCTCTTTGAGTACACCAGTAGAGAGGTAGGTGGAGGTTGGTGCATGTCCTTCCAATTAACCATCTCCTCAAAATCCTCACTCGCTTCTTGATACCTTCCTTGAGTCTCTGTCAAATTTATTTGCAACCAAAGTCGTTCATGTCACTCAACCCATACGCTGACCAACAGGTCAAGGAGCTCATTCTTTTCCATCATTATTTTTTCACTTACTTCCAATGCTTGTGCCTAGATGGATTCCATGGTGCATGTTGAGGCTCTAGTATTTTCTAGGATCTGATTGGGTTTATGTATTTCCACCTATAACTCGTTTATGTGGATGTCTCATTGGGTTTTCATCCACGTTTGAAATTCTTAGTTCATCATGTCTATCTGTGTCTGTAGGGAACTCTTGATATTCCCTAAATTGATACCTTCAACTGGTTTTACATCTTCCTGGATATCTATGGAGAATTGGTTCTTTATACCTTTCAACTCTATTTCCAACTTGGCTACTTGGTTCTTGGTTTTTCTGAGGGCATTAGTTACCTCCAGGACTGAGGAGGAATTTAACCCTGAAAAGGCATTGAGCATTGAAGCTTCTTCGACCGCATTCTCCTATGGGTTAGGAACTACCTTCCACTCCAATACCCTTCCTACAGAGGACTTCAACCTTGTGTATTCTCCTCTCTTCCTCTTTGTCGGCATTTTCATGATACTTCTCGTTCTGTTATCAAAATATTAATCTCCAATAGCTACTTAGATAATTCAAAATTGAGGTATTAGGAGGAGAGGGAGGAATATCCTAGGATGGTGCTTATGGGGGTGTATTATGGAGGAGGTATGTTCACAATTCCTAGGTTTGGTATCGACGGAGTGCTTGGTGTATGGTTTAATTTTTTCTTCAAAATATCATCATCTTTGTTCTTTTCTTCAGCATTGTCGGCCAATATTTTTTCCTTTGCTTCTTCAACCAATTTATTGGCTTGTGCTTCATCAAATAACCTTTTGGATTCTTCTTCCTCCAATAACATTTTGTCTTGTTCTTATTTATTATTTTGAAGAGCATCTTGATGTTCCATGCACTCATGTTATATCTTGTTCCTATCTCCAGTCTGTCTTTTTTGATAATCCTTCTTAGCTTGGAGCCTTTTCTGTTCAATATGTTCCTTTTTTTTGGTCTTCTCTTGCTCTTTGGTGTTTTTAGTGTCTTTTTCTCACTTAAAAAAATTCTAGAATTGGTTCAAAGTTTCCCTCTTTAATTCTTCTTGCTAAAGTTCAAACTCTCTCTTTCCAACGTCATAAGGAAAATAGTGTAGAACTTAATCATACGAGAGTACTCCCTTAAAATTATCTTCCTTGAAATCAACAATGTGGATATTGGGATGAGTGAGGTCGACATACCTGACATGATTGATAGCCATCTCGTCAGGATCATTTCCTTTAGGCTCTCCCAAAAACATGGTTAAATCTTATAAGGTCTCTTATTCCTTCCTATAATGTTGGGCATTGGAAATGGTATAGCCTCCAATGTGGAGGGGGAAGATTGGTCATAGTATTTTACTATTGGTTTTCAATAGTGTGGTAACTCGAAACCCCATGGTTTGGTATGCTATTTCCCTCATTAAAAAATGGTTCGGGATGAAATATGGAAAGATATGTGGGGCTTCGGTGGTCCCATAAACCCTGATAAATGAGTAATACTTATAGAAGAACTAGTCCACCAACCCTTTCATCCCATTTATAGCCTCAAATGATATTTTGTGTTTGGGATAACTAAACAGGATCAAGTGCAAAGGGGAAAGAAATAAATTGAAAATATCATAAAAATGTTGTTTTTAATTTATGCTCCATAATCGAGAGAAATATACATGAATGGGAGATTGAATTTTGTCCCAATTACATCCTAGATCGGTAAACTGTACATATGAGAAAATGGCATCGATCATATAAGAAGACATATAAAAACATGGGTTATTCATACCTGGGAGGTTTTTTGAGTGTAGGAATATGTTAAAGGCTAGGATATCTACCCAATTGAATATTTGTCACATCCTAATGATGGTGTGTGCCAAAGGTAACCAGTCAATTTGGAAATGTGTGCTCTTTTCTTCCCCATATAATCGACAGAGCATGGCCACCAACAACTTGTATGGATTTTTGAGCTTGTGGGTAGGGACACATTTATGACCTTGTTTGAGGGTTTCATATTCATCTACCCACCAATGCTTCATCTATTGTGTTGGTCCTTTTATTTACTTGGAAAAACATTTTAAGAATGGTTCATGTAAACAACATGTGGGGACAGGAATATGATATATGGAGCTAATATCTTCAGGTATGAGGGATGCTACTCGCTTCCCCTATTTTCTAATGATGTTCACCATAGTAGTGTCAAACTACTTGAGCCACCACTGTGCTGCCTCATTGTATGGGAAGAGTTGTGACCGGGAAGATACCAAGTGAATACCTCTTTTCAGGATATTCTGGTACACTTCTAAAACTTCATCATCTTCAAAAAAATATGTGGAATCAAATATCCTATAGATCTCTTCAAATCCATGGAAATGGTCCTCAGCAGTGTGAGTAATAGTGTCAATAATCATAGTTTTGGCTGGTTGAGATGATGATTCAAGCTTTGCGACACCCTAGAAGTACACCAAACTCTTATATCCTTTGGGGTTTGGGCTTGCCATGATGAATAAAAAAATTATCTTGTAATAAAACATTGAAATGAGTATCATTTGAACTTAAGTATAACACATTAGATGTGATAATGAAAGAATGGTTAAACAACATAAAATGGTTTATTCGTAATCAAGTAATTGCAGTAACAGAGTAGGAGATCTCAACAAACATAGGGATCAAGAAAAAACACAATCTTCGTAGGCTATGTTTCGAAAACTTACAGTGTAAGTTGTGTCTGAAAACGGATGTTTTTATAACTCATAACTCATATCAACCTAACACAAGTATTCCATAACTCAGGTGCATACGAGGATATTACTAAATCCGGTCTTAAATTCTCCTGTTAATACACATCATATATGTCATAAAGGCCCATAAACAATGATGGGTGCGTGGATTCATGCATAGGGAAAAGTGTTAAAATATCTTTTTAAATAATACCTTTACTAGGATCACTCATTCAGTGGATGAGATATCACGAGCTATTTCAAGCTCTAAGGGGAAAGGTATCAAAGGTATATTCCCCCATAAGTGGATCAACATGTCAAAATGGCATGCCAACCAATAAGTAGTGTTACGGTAATAGGTGGCACCCATCGGGGTAAATCAGGATGAGGTCAAGACTAAAACCCGAGGGGAAGGTGTCCCCAAAATATTCATTCTTTTCTAGAAATTTATGCTAAATGTGTGATGTAGAAGATTTCAGAACATAATTGTTGGAGATTTGAAGGATGAGAAGACACTTGAGCTCTGACGGCTGTGATATCGATGAATATTCTTTTGTCCTGGGAGAAGGCATGATATACACATGCGATAAGGTTAGAGAGGTTATCATAGTTTTATCTTCAGAGTTTGAGAATATGGGGCTCAAGAAGGATTTTGACAAGAAATGTATCTAAAGGAATATTCCTTCGATACTTTAGAGATGTTGTTATGTCCCTAAAACAATAAAGACAACTCATTGGAGAACTGTAAAATGGGAAGTCAAAGATCCAATATTGGGATTCCATTTGGGGACTCGGTGGTTGTTTGTTAGGTCATATTGGCTTGAGAGACAAGGAAGTTTTTATTTGACGTAATGAGCCACAAGGGTGTCGAGGAAGGAAAGCAACATACGTGTTGAAGTCATCATAGTGCAATGATCAGAATTTAAGTTAACGTGTGAAGTAAGGGACTCTGAAGAACATGATACTTAAGCAAATTTGAGTTCATATTTTGTTTTCTTAGTGAAGTTTCAGTCAAGGTCTTGTAGGTTATAAAATAGGAACAAAAGGAAAACAAAATTAAGGGACCCACAAAATTTTAAAAATTGAGGGAGTTGTGGGAGGTGAGCCACAAAAGAACCCTTCTGGTTGCTCGATGTAGACTTGTTCTTCTAATTCACCATTTAAAAATATTGATATCCCATCCATATAATACACTTTTATTCTATCGGAACATACATAGGCCAAGATCAATCTTATTTCTTCCATTCTTTCAACAATGGAAAACGTTTCTTTAAAATATACTCCTTCAACTTGAGTGTATCCTTTGCATACTAACCTTGCCTTGTTTTTGGTTACCTACCCACCTTCATTTAGTTTGTTTATGAACGCCCACTTTGTACCAATCACATTTGTTCTCTTTGGTCTTGGAACCAATTTCCATGTTTCATTTTTCTCTATTTGATTCAGTCCTTTGTTGGCATAGGGGCAGACCTAGGGTTCAATTCTTCAACAATGCACCAACAAAACCCTAACTACCATCCCTTTCGGCAACACCTTTGAAGAAGATGAAGCCTCACCCGAGGTAGAGGCAAGGGTGTTGCAGGACTCAAGTGTCTACAACTAGGYTGGGACAAAGATCTATGATTACAACACTTAATAGAGTACTTAGCCSACAATATGCATTAGGTTATGATTCTTATTTACATCATCGATTAACCCTTATTACAGATCAACGTAGTAAAAATCAATATMAAGCCCTTAAAACCTCTTAGCATATAACATTAGTTCATATATCTCATTCAATTACACCATTAAGCACTAATCTACAACATCATATGCATTCATTGTTCATAATAACAACATCACTGAGAAACTATCCATATAAACAACATCGCACAAAGCACATCAAGACACATGAAATATGTGGTTCACCCCAGTGTGTAGCTACGTCCACCAACTTTTTCTTCTTTTTTATTAGTATTCAATCTTCTTACATTCATATGCTCCTATGCACAAAGCCACAGTGCCCAACTCCATAGTGGACAGGTGATCTGCACACAACACACTAGATCCACCTTCCACAAAATTAGGTCAAGGAACAGAACCAACTCCTCAATGGCACAGAGCACTTACATACAATGTATGTGCACAAATCAACTTACAAAACACTTGGATTTAGCTCTGCAAGCCCTTAACACATTCTTGTACAAAGCCAACCAGATCTAGTAGTTATGCACTAATCCTATTACAAGTAGTATTTCTTACATCATTTAGACACTTATTTATACATTTACAAAAAAGCCTAATCATGGGTAAACCCATGGGTCGATATCCCTTAACTTGTTACATAAACCCTAAAACCCTTTGTTGGGTCCACAAGCCCACAAAATGAGTGAGATCCTACGATCTCTTCTCCTCCTGGGGGATCCATCTTCAACTAGCCTATCAAAGTCCTAGTCAAACATGACCAATGTTTCCTCAAAACTTGGTCAAGGGCCAACAGGCCCCCAACACTAACTTGTGACTCATCCCAAGTCACTCAGATATGGGTAGTGTTGCTTCAAAGGACTTGAGCTTAGCTCGAGCTGCCTCAACTTGTTTCTTTGCTAGATCTTCTTGCTCAACGAGCTCCCAAATCACCTACTCTATAATAGGCCCTTCCAGACATTGTTCTACTATCATGACTATCTGGTCCAACTGTGAGCCTTGTCCTTCAATCTCTTCAAAAAGTGTGCAAGCTTCATCCTGCACCGACTGGAGTCTCTGTGTCACCTCCATGACTTTTCTCTAGATGGCAGTAACTTGCTTTTGGACTGTGTGCTTCTCCGACAATCACTTCATTTTCTCAACTATAGTAAGTATCTTCATTTTTGCTTGCATGGTGGATGCATGTTGCTTCGCCTCCTATAGCTATGCTTCCAGTTTCTTCGGCTATATATCTTCTGCAAGGTGCTTAGGTTTACACACTCTGATAACTCAGTTCCTTAAATTTTGATGGGAGGTCCCTGATTATTTATACTACGGTCTTGGTAGTTTATTCCCTTTGATCACACACTTTTTGCGGAGTGCTCGACACTGCTTAGATCTATAGCTCCATTACTCTCGCTTGAAGTTGTTGAATGACTTCAACGAGCTTCCCCACTTGTATCTTAGCTAACTCTTCTTCCTTCTGTGCCAATCCTGGCACATATAAAAGTTCTTTAGTCACTTCCTCTTTGACTGAAATCTTCTCTACGAGCAGTTGGTCTTTTTATTTCTCCATCCTCGCTTTATCCTCCGCAAACATCGCCCGAATTTCATCTTTATCCTTTTGCACAACTCAAAGTTGCTCTAGGACCTCCTCCTTTTCTTGCTTCAAGGCCTTCGTGGCATGCTCCTTTTCTTCTTGGACTTGACAAAGTCGAGCCTTTGTTGCATCTTCTAGCCTTTGTAATTGGGTGGGCTCATCCCCCAATTCTACAATTTCTGACGACGAAGGCACAGTCGGTACTGCGTGGCTTGAATGAATAGCTTGATGTATGTCTTTCATGTCCTTGTCTATTCATTCACACAACCTCTCCTGCTTCACTTCATGTCTCTACAAGATATCCTCTAAATCATCCTCTATGGTTGTAGTGATGAGATTGACATCTTCCACTGTGATCACATTCTTCAACTGAGGCTTATTGGCTCGAGTCTTTTTTCTTGCTGAGGGTTTCTATGGAGAAACCTTTCTTTTCTTTTATTTTTCCTTTTTAAGGGGATCCTTCAGCGGTGTAACTTCACCTTTGTCTTTATTTTCTTCTTCTTCCCCTCTTTCTTCTTGTTTTAGTTCATCTCCTCCTCCTCCTATTGGTGAATCATACCTACTTTCCTCGGATGGACTGTCCTCCTGATCAATTTCTATGTTTTGTACTTCCTCCTTTTTATTATTTTTCTTCATGCTAGTATGTCCATCATGATCAACCTGGGTGACCATTGGACTTCCGATGATGTCAGGGTTGGAGCGTTCTACATCTTCCACTAGTACAAGGAATTTTGCTGGCCATTCTTTGGTTATATTCTTCATATCCTCTTCGGTCAACTTATAATAGGAGTGCAACTCCTCCTTTCTTTTATCCATGCGCGCAATGATGTAGATAAAGTGTCGATATGCATGGAACTTTGCTAGAGGCCTGTAGTGGTGTAGTGTATTCAGGTTCATTCCTGGAAATTCCTCAATGGCACGCTTCAGCAATAGGTAGTAAGCATTGAACACCGTGTTTGATTTCCACTGCTTTTCCATATCATTCATGTACAACAAGGTGGAGAACCTTGCGGCCACCGACTCTGATGGCTCAAATTATGGGAAGGATACTCATTCTGTCATTTTTCAGGTGATAAATGAAATCAATACTAGTAGCCAACTAAAATTAAACTCATATCCCTGATCTTGCACTTCGTGACAGTCCTTCTCCAACTCATTGATGAGGTAAGTCGCCCATTTCATTTTCATTCCTTGTACGCACTTCCCTGCGAGGTCTATGGAAAATCTTGTGACTTGCATGGGATCGTTCTTTCTGACGATCTTACCGAATATAAGCTAACAAGCAAGGAGAACTGTGCCATCCTTGATGGAGGATACCTTGTAGACTCTCTTTCCCTTTTCTACATCGCCATTGTCTTCCTTTATCCACTGAGTCAGGGAGCAATCAGAAGTGTTCATTGGGTAGAACCTTTGAGGGTTTGGTCCCTACATGCTCAGTCCTATACTGATATGTGTAATAGCCAAATAAATTTAACATCCCTTAATTACATAAACTATAACAGTAATATCTACTTGATTCAGAAAATTCAATAATTCCTTTTTAATTGAGCACATACGCATTTTAAATTTAACAACGAATATTAAATTTTTATAACAGAATAAAAACAAATACATAATTTTAAATACCCGGGTTTGATGCTAACCCTCCGCTTGTCCGCTTGTCCTGTTGACCTTTGCTGAACTGTGTAAACACTGCCCAAACCTTGTTCCACCATGCCAACTAGGACAACTTCCTAGCTCCAGGATATCATATGGATATCCTGGCCCCCGTGCCCAAAACCTCCAGCAAATTGGTGCCTATATTGATCCAATCCGACTACCGAACTCAACTCTCCTCTGTGCAATCCCAGAGAGAACTCCCCCTGAAACGTTTCTCGTAGAATCGTAATCCCCTTCGTAAACCTCCTCCCCCTCCATATCCTTCCTTCACCGCCTCTTGCATTTACTTCCTTACCCACACATTTATTACCTTATCCCCTTATAATTAATATCTTATCCCTTTTAATTAATATCTTATCCCTTTCCAT
>SNQJ01S0069252.1:0-30206 GCA_010110895.2 Picea sitchensis | reverse complement strand
TTTCAATCCACCATTAGACGATGCATGTATTCCTACAGAAATGACTCACTTATCCATGAGGTCTACAAGAATCTCCTCCACAAACTTCTCTACTACGCTACATTCACCCAACATGCACACTCGTAATCATATAACTCGGGTAGGAAAATAGAAAAGTGAGGTAATCAGATAGATGGTGAGGTATAGAAATCACAACGTGATACAATGGATTCTTTGTTAGCTTGAATAGTCATGGTTTGCAAAAAGTGGTCCCAGTGCAACGTCCAATGGGTTGAATAAGAAAGTGTCGTAACGGATTCCTCCAACAAGTAGGAATGCCTCAATCAATACAAATCTGTCTTTTATGGTGCGGTCCCAATGGTCCAATGATGGTATTTTCGTCAATAAATGGGTTTCTAGCTGTTCTAGAGTGTTATTCTAATGGTCGAGGTGCCTCCAACGATCATATAGCTTCACCGTGGCGAAGTCCCATTCTGCGTGATTATGCTATTCCAGTGAGGTTCAACTTCTATAGATCTACCTCCTACGAAGTCTTTTCTGGAACTTCCTGTAGTTTTTCTAACTTGGCTTTCTTATTACTGAGATTCCTTGCCTTCTTTCCTGTGATCTGAGTCTCTAGATTCCTCTTTCCATTCTTATTCTTATCTTCTCCTAGTAAGGCGACTTCGCACTGTTGATGTACTCTTGTATATCCTGTAGTTAATGTTCCTTCTTTTTCTATTTTCAGGGTAGCTATACTTCTTTCTTTCATGGAAAGGTTCTTTAAGTCTTCTTGTGTTCTTTCAACTTCGATAGCTAATTCTTTGGCCCTCTATTGCTTCGACTGATCCTCTTTTTCTTTTATTAGTCGCACTATTTTTCTGGCTATGAAGTTCCTTGATTCCCACTTTTTCTGTTCTATATCTTCCTCTTATGCTTTCCTTCTAATATGATATTTCTCAATCCAAGTATTTTCTAATAAAAGAGTGAATGAGTCATTGTTCTCATCAAATCTAATAACTTCGAAGTCTTCTTCTGTCGATGTTTCATGAGCAATCATAAGTATGTTAGTAATTCTTCCACATAGGGTTATCATATTTTTTTTAAACAAGCCTATCCTTCCCAATGAAGGTATCATAGCAGGCTTTCCCAAAATTTCCCAAGTGCTTTCTGGCATAATATTCACGTGTGTTTCTTCATCTAATACACAGTCTATGTCGAAGTCTTCTATCATTGTAACTATGCATTGTTTTTATTTTAGGATCTCTGGTAAACTGATGTCTTTGCGATCATCCATTACTTCTTTTAACATAGTTTGAGCTTTCTTTGATTATTTCTCTTTTTGTTTTTCTAACATTTACTTAGTCTCTTGACCTTGTTTATATTTTTCTTGTCTGATGTTCATCTTTTCAACTTTAGAAATCATCCTAGGGAAATCCTCAACCTCATGACCAATAGCTTTACAACAAAGACAAATAGGACATGTACCAATGCATTCCTTAGTAAGATGTCCCGACCTTCTGCAATTATAACACAATGTTAATCCTCTTTTTCTTTTAAATGAGTTCCAGCCTCTCCTATAATGCACACTAGGATCACAGTGTTGGATCTGCAATCTGCAAAAAGTATTTCTAAGTTCCTACATCCACTTATTAGTCCAAAAATTCTTTCTATGCATAGGAATAACATATCTTTCTCTGTTTCTATCAAATTTATTCAGATCAACTCTTTCTTCTAACTATACCCTAGTTTCCAGACTAGGAAAATATCTATCAAGCATACCTATATTCATACTTTTGAAACAAAAATTTCCACTTATCTTACCTTTACCAGACCACAAATCTTTAAGATCTTACCTCTTTTCTTCAGATTCAGTTTATTTCTTAGTACAGAGCTTCGCAAGTCAAGTAGAATACTACACACTACAGCAGCAGATCTATGCATAGATCTTTCTCTTTTCTTTAGTTCCCAACAATCAGAGTTTCAGGTCCTGGCAATGGAACCATTTGTTGGCACAGGGGCAGAGCCAGGGTTCAACGCTTCAACAATGCACCAACAAAACCCTAACTACCAGCCCTTTCGAAAACACATGCGAAGCATATGAAGTCTCACCCGAGGTATAGGCAGGGGGGTTGCAACAGTCAAGTGTCTACAACCAGGCTGGGACACATATACGTGATTACAACACTTAACATAGTACTTAGTCCACAATATGCATTAGGTTCTAATTCTTATTTACATCACAGATTAACCCTTATTATAGATCAATGCAATAACAATCAAGATCAAGCCCCTAAAACCTATTAGCATATAGAATTATTTCATATCTAGTATTAATTTACACCATTAAGCACTAAGCTACAACATCAGATGCATTCATTGCACATAATAACAACATCACTAAGAAACTCTCCATATAAACAACATCACACAAAGAACATCAAGACGGGATATACGTGGTTTACCCTAGTGTGGGTCTACGTCCACCAACTTCATCTTATTATTTATTAGTCTTCGATCTTATTACATTCATCTACTCCTGTGCACGAGACACAGAGCCCAACTCTGCAACAAAAAGGTGATCTATGTAGAGCACACTAGATCCACCTTCCCCAAAACCAGGTCAAGGCACAGAGCCAACTCCTCAATGGCACAAAGCACTTACATACAACGTTTGTGCAAAAACAAACATACAAAACACTTACACTTATCTCTGCAAGCCTTTAACACATTCTTGCATGAAGCCAACCAGATCTAGTAGTTATGCATTAAGCCTATTACAAGTAGTAGTTCTTACATCCTTTAGCTACTTATTTATACATTTACAAAAATGACTAATCATGGGTAAACCCATGGGACGACATACCTTAAATCATTACATAAACCCTAAAACCCTTTTTTATGTCCCCAATCCTGCAAAATGAGTGAGATACCACGATCTCTGCTCCACCTAGGCACTCCATCTTCGACCAGCCTGTCGAAGTCCCAAAAATGGTCAAACATGACCAATGTTTCCTCAAAACTTGGTCAAGGGACAAAATTATTCTTCCATGGCCTTGACCCATTGTTTATAATCACTGGTTTCCTCAAATCTATTGGGTTCAACCGTGGATAGTAGTGCAAGGTGTCTCTACTCTAGTGTATGTAACCTTTTACTTCTTTTGGTTTCTTTTCCTTCATTTTTGTCTCCAATAATTTGTTCTGGTGAATGATTTTTTTGAATCTGGAGGCTAGGTGTCCTGGAAGGTATTCAAAAGTCTTTTTGATCATTTTCTTCCTGTTCTTCTTCTGATGGATTCTCTGATTCTTATTCTACCTCTTCTTCTTTCAGTTCTTATTGTACTTCATGATCATCAAAATTTATTCTTTATTCGTTGATCTTCAACACATCTGCTTCATAAATTTTTACATTTATGCTTTCCACCATCTTGTTAAGTCACAAATTGTAGCATTTGTATACCTTGCTTTTGCTTGAGTATCCAACCAATATGACTTGCTTCTAGTTTAGTATCCAACCAATATTCCTTTCTTGTTCTTGAGTATCCAACCAATATTCCTTTATCAACTCGAGAATCAAATTTTCCAACTTTGTCATCTTCTCTCTTTATGTAGCATTTTCTTCCAAATACTCTGAAATGTTTGACATTTACTAATCTTCCCTTCCATAAATCATATGATATTTTTTCATTTTTACTTCTCAAAATACCTTTGTTTAATATATTTGCAGTTGTGTGCATGTATTGCACCCAAAATATGTTTCTCAACTTTGAATCTTTCAACATGGTTCTGGCCATATCCACTATAGTCCTCTTCTTCCTTTCAATGACTCCATTTTGATGTGGTGTCCAAGTTGTTGAGAAATTCCTTTTTATTCCACGTTATTCACAGAAATCCATGAAATTATTTGATGTGAATTCACCTCCATTATCTGATCTTAAACACTTGATTCTCGAATCCATTTCATTTTCAAACATCTCCTTGTATATTCATAAATTTTTTAATCCCTCTGATTTCTTCTTGAGAAAACAAACTGCAGTCATTCTTGTATAATCATCAACCAATAGCATGAAGTACTATTCACCGTTCATTCCTTTTGTTCTCATTTGTCCATATAGATCAATATGCACAAATTTCAATGACTTTGGCATAGAGTATCCCTTTGATCTAAATTCAGTTCTTGTATTCTTTCCTTGTAGGAAATCCTTGCACATAGTACTAGTGGATTTTGAAATTTCAGGCATTTCTCTTACTACTTCCTTTCTGTTGATTTTGAATAGATTGTCAAAGTTCATGTGTCCCATTCTTTTGTTCCAATTCCAACTTACATTTTCCTTTCCCAAGCAACATATTTCCTTTCCAATATCATTTAAGATGTATATGATTTTTGGATTTCTTACCATTGTAGCCACCAATTTTCTCGATCCTTGTTTCCTTATCTCACATTTCTCTGAGTCAAATATAAGTCTATGTGTTTGATCACACATTTGAATCACACTTATCATATTATGCTTCATGTTTTCGATGCGTATAATATTTTATTCCTTGGCATCCATATTTCCAAGCTTGATTGTGTCTTTCTCTATAATTATGGTTGAATTTTCATTTCCAAATGAAATTGATTCATCTCTTTCCTACTTTAGAGTTATAATATGTTATTTTCACCTATCATATGTTTTGAGAAACCACTGTCAACATACCAATAACTTCTACTTCTTTGGGCTTGTAGTGCAAGGGAACATTATTCAATATTTAGTTTATCCCGCTTCCTTATCCAAATTATTTTATGATGATTGTTGAAGTCCTCCTTTGGTTCCTTTGGAGGAGATATCAATCTGCTATATTTAGCCATGTGCCCAAAATTGTTGCATTTATAACATTCTACTTCATCACTTAATGAGCCAAAACTATTATACTTTATGTTACATACTTCATGAGGATTTCTGAGATGATTTATTCTAGAATGTCCTTCATAATTGTCTATGTTATAAGATCTACATTTTATATATTTGAGCCAACAATTGTTACATGAAAAACATGAACCAAGAAAGATAGTTGGATACTTGGGAGATCTTCTGAATGGTGTTGTTCCTTCGTAATTTTACTCTTGATTTATTTCCATGGGTATTTTTTATTCTGCATCCTGGGTCTTCTAGATAATTCCATCCTTCTATAACCTTGTTCTTTATTTCTTCAATCTTCTCTATTATTATCATTTAAAAGCATTTTTTCTTCCTTCTTGATAAATCCTCTAGTGACTTCTACATAAGTCTTTTGTTATGCTTCATATTTTGTGGTCATAGAGATCAAACCCTTATTTGTATGTGTTTGGTTGTATCTCACTCCAGACCTGTCATGATATGGCCTTTGAGAACTGATGATTTCATCCAATATTTTGCTGCTATTTTATTTCATGTCTCTTTTCTAAATTTCCTTTCTTAGTGAAACAATTTCTATTTCTGGGCTCTCCTTCTCCTTTTCTTTTTCTTTCAACTATATTTTTAGTATTTATTTAATCCTTTTGGGTTCTTCAACTTGGACCTTTATATTCATAATCATTTGTTGATCCTTTTCAAAGTTAGTACCTTGATAACGTTCTTTTAGTTTGAGTAATTCTTCCTTGAGTGACTTTTTTTTCTTCCTTTATTTATTTAGATCACTTAAGGTTCTTATTAGTTCTTCTTCAAGATCTACCACACCTTCCTCTTCATCATTTTAAAAATACATGACTACAATTTCAAAGTCACTTTCGCTATCATCATCCTCATCTGATGAGGAACTGTCCTCCTTTGAGTAAATATTTTTCTTGAATAATTTTTTTTTTTCTTTTCTTGTTTCCCTTTTTAAATTTACTTTTTTTCTTGGGAGATTCTTCTTCATAAATATTTGAATTATTATCATGAGGATATTTAGAAGAGAAATGACCAATTTTACAAAAATGAAAACATTTTAATGGAAGCATACTTTTTTAATTTTCGATTCCTCTCTTCAACTTCCTTACAAATTTTTCCATTTCTTCATCTTCTTCTGACTCATTGCTACAGCTGCAATCTGGCTTTAAATTTTTCTTGTTCTTCTTCTTTGTCTTCTTGGATGCTTTGAAATATGCTTCCTTATTGGATGGATTATCCTTCTCCATTCTCATTTCATAAGATACAAGGATTCCATGTAGCTTTTCCATACTCAACGTGGCAAGATATGCTCTTTCTTCAAGTGATGAAATTTTCGGATCAAATATCATTGGAGGAGACCTTCATACCTTTTGAACAATCACCAATTCTTTAATTTCTTCTCCTAATCCTTTGATGGAATCTACTATTTCATCAACTTGAAGGAAGTAATCTGCAATATCTTCATCTTCCTTCATTTTCAACTGTTCAAATTGACTTTGATAAGTTTGAAGCTTCCCCCCCTTGACTTTGACATCTCCTTCATAGATATTTTGAGGTTACTGTCAATCCTCCTTTGTAGAGTCAAGGTGCATAAATTTGTTAAATATTGATTCATCGCGACCATTCAAAATAGCATTTTTATCCCTTGAATTGTTTTCACCGAGTTTCTTTCCATCTATGTCTATTGGAGGAGTGGTAGGAGTTGTCTATCCAACTACTACTAATTTCTAGACATCAAATCCATATGCTTGTACACATGCTTTCATTTTTCTACTCCAAAAGGAATATTTATTTCCCTTAAATTGTGGTACCCCAATCTTAGTGTACTCCATAATCTTCCTTCTAGTGATTAAACTATTTTTTTGAAGGACCTTATCTTATACCAATTGTTGGAATACTCAGAGGGGTGTGAAGTAGTATTATGCAATTTATTACCACTTTCAACCAGAATATATAATCATTAAAAATTATTCCTTCATTTAACTTTTTATGAACATATAACCATGATCAATATCACATCAAATAATCACACGCACAGTACACCAAAATTTATGTGGAAACCCAAATGGGAGAAAACCAAAAAATGATTTCTTATATGTCAAAAGAATACATTCATGCGAAGCACCAACTTCCAAGTTCTCCAGCACCAACTGGAAGGAGGATCCAAACCCCTTCTAAAGGCTCCAACCTAAAGGAATCTATCCATGTAAATAATCATTAACCATGCATCAACTATGAACTAACATATGTACTATCAATCTGTAACATGTCACTATCCATGTCATTGCCTCTGTTAAAAATATATCAACCACATCCACTCACATTTATCATATCAAACATATTCCCAACATCAAGTATCCAAACCATGTACCAAAATGTATGGCAATAACGTATCATACCATGTAATATAAGATAAGCCTCACGTGTATGCCAACATCACAAAGATGTGCCTCTAACAATGAACACTAACATCCATAAACCAAATACCAAGAATATGTCTTAAGCATTTATCAACCTCACCAAGACATACACCTCAACCATATGAAACCATGTACCAAAAAGGGCCTCCAATACTTTCCTTAATCATGTTCCATACCATCCATGAAACACATAAATAACATACATTTGCTCTTGAGGAGGTATATAATCTCAGACTAATGGACCAACTTGATGCAAATCATCTTCAACAAACACAAGATAATATATTATTCAATACCTTTCCTTAGATCCACTACTTGCACACTATAAACCCATAGATGTTCACATCTTTCTTCACTGCGACCCATGGATGTCCATGCCTTCCTTCACTGCGACCCGCGGATAACCTCAGAAAGTTATTGTTTTAGACTTTTCCCTTTGCTCCTTTTTTCTACCTCAAAATTCACTACCTAATATATGTTAGGAAACATTTACCAAAAGATCACTTGAAAAATAGATAATCATTGAAATTGTGTATGTATTTGTGAGAGACTTCTTGAGGTGTATTTATACTTTTTCGAAGTAACATGTTTCCTTAACTTTAGGACTTCTTGTTACAACCACTTTACCCTTTAACTAAGACTTGTAACTGTTTAGGGGCTTCTTAACCATTCCTTAGGGATTCTAAATTCATGAGGTCATAACTCATCAATCATGAGGAACCACGTGGCATACCACCTACCTTTGGAAATGGAATGACGAGGACTATCCATTTATGAGGGTTTTTTTTGTACCTCAATTGTTCTTAAACCTCATTTTGTCAGTCAACTTCAAGCCTCATGACCACACCTTTGGGTTTCTTGTAGAATTTTTCAAGGCATCTTCCCATGAGGGCATGATTAAAGCTACACCATAATGGGACCACTTTGGAGACTTATTCAATTATACCTAATGATTATAGAGGCTTCTAGACTTCCTCTAAAGTTGACATCAATGACAATCAATTTTAGAACATGTTTATGTTATCTTGTGGGATGCTAATTGTGAAAAATTCATGTACTTCTAATATGTATACTTTATGTGTTTATTATAATCATAATACATGTTGTTAAAATTATATAGAGGTGGTGATATGTGACTATTGTTATGATCTTTTACAGTTGTAATTATGCTTGAATATTTGTTTCCAAGATTGTACATATATGACAATTATATGTTACAAACAATAATAATTTAAATTGTAACTATAATTGTGTGCATATGTTGTTAGAGCTACCCAGAATTTTACAATTTGAGTATATGTAGTCAATGGCATAATTATACCATATCGGTGTCCACTATGTATTTGCGAAATTTTTTTGTGCAAATGGTTATGAATTCCTATTAGGAATATTGTTGTTCCTAACATGTTTCATCATATCTGTTGATATATTTCACAGGAGTTGGTAATTATGTATTCCAGTCATTGTAATGTCTGTTAGAATTACACTTGTGTATACTGCTACTAGAATTACCTAGAACTATACAATTATGTGCATGCACATAGTTTGTGTAATTAATGTGTCTATACAACCCTTGATTGTATGTGTGTGTGTGTGTGTGTTTCGAATATATACCTACTGTTGGTGTTATGTATATCCCTTCACATATATGCATTTTTCCCATATAATTCACTGATATCATAGCTATAATTAGTGTGATTTTTCCCATCTAGGGTTGGGGAAAAACCATGTTTTTACATGGACAGTGCACAGGAGGTACTTCCTCATGTGGAAAATGTGGAATGCGAGACTTAGACAGCTTATGAAGGTTTTGAAAACTTATGATGGGCCTAGTAATCCTTATATTTTCTTAAAAGAAGTCCTTGAACCACCTAATCTTGGATCAAACTGTTAACTTTTGAAATCCCGTGTCTTTTTCAAGAAAGAATCATTGTCATTGATTTTGGAACAATGAAATAATCTTGTTCATTGGTCGGGGTATCTCATGTCTGAGATCTTGCCAAAGGTACCAATTCATTAATAGTCATTTTATTTATTAGGGAATGGATGTGAACATTCTCAACCATTGATTATTACACTACTATTAGGGTAACCTATGGTAGGAAAAGAATAAGACTCTGAGTTGAATAAAAGTGTTGATCAATTGGAGAATTCACAGAGAGATCATGAATGTTGGATGTAAATTCCATCATATCGAAGAAAATCCTATCGAAATAAGTTTGTTTGAGGTTTACTTTTAGAGGGGATTCACGAGTGGTTATAGAAGCACTCCGAAAAGGAATCTTCGAAGGGTAATCCAGACTGTCGAATAAAGAGTAACTAGGTAATAATATTAACCATTGATTGACATAGAAACCCTTAAACTTAGTTTAGAGGATGGTGATGTCACATTAACATTACGTTGACAAAAGAGATTGTGTGTACAGAAAGACACATGACAGACTGTAATGGGTCGAGGTAGTAGGAGGTGGGACCCTAACATTTTCAATACAATGGAAAGGTTTTTTAATCATGGCCATTGATAAAATTTGGCATCACAAGATCATGGTCAATGATTCGATCATATAGTTATTAGAGTATTTCAAGAACATGTTATTGGAGAACCCCGAAAGGATGTCTCTGGGGAGCCATCAAAATTGTCAGATCCGTTGTTGGGGTTATAATGAATCTAAGTCATTCATCATTGTGGAGACATCATAGTAACCTTGGACAAGGTACTTCTATGGGGTAAGTTCCGAGGAGAGATCATGGTCATAGATCTTGGTAGTTCCTTCAGGATGAGACCAAGAGGAAGGTTATGGCATACTGAAAAGGATGAAATCACCCTAGCGATGTGCATAGAACAAATGTCAACACTTGGAGGAACGTTCCAAGTTATTAGTGATGATGTGTATGCCAAATCATCCATGTGGATATTCAATGTGTTGGGTGACAACTGAAACATGTGGCAAGGTATTTAGCACTTGGGAAACAAAAGGTGACCTGGCTTGTCTACCAAATATCAATCCAGGTGGGAGAGTTAGGTAGGGACACATTTCTTGAATTCCAACTCAGATTCCATGTAGGATATTGTTTAAGTGAGGCCAAGGGGAGTGATGTTAGGATGACGATGGGATTCCAACATTCCTAAGGAAGGATATGTGGCATCTCGTAAATCATGGATCCTGTCGGTGTCATTCTTTGGGACAAATGGTTAAATCCTATCCTTCAAATTATTGAAGATATATCATAGTTTTCCATCGAAGGAGGTTGGTTAGAGAGGATTGTGTGTGCATGAGAGGAAGTAATTTGATAGGAGTACCCTGAGAAATGATCAAAATCGTCGATTGGAGGGGGACTGTGAGACACGATAATTGTCAATTTGTGGTAGGATCCATTTGAATAATGCTACGAGAATGGGGAAAGGTCGTTAATTATCATGTAAGGTTAGGACCCCAATGGAATCCTATCCATAGACTATCAGAATGCTAAGGTCGTCCAATCTATCGGGGAGGATGATGGTCAGAGTGCGTAGTTATTGTAGGGGAGGAAGCACTCTAAAAGGATATCTCTGAGGTTTAATATAGGTTATTGATCGGGGATGACCATAATGCACATAAACCATTGATTGCAATAGGTTTCATGGATAATAACAAAGACTATGCGCAAGGGGCGTTAACCATCATACACATTGGAAGCTCTAAGGAAATTGGAGTTATTTAGCATTAGTTGTCCTAGAACATCATATCTTTTTATGGGAATACCATCGGAACTCATTTATCGGAGTGAGAAAACAATCGAAGTGGGACCACCCGAATGGGAGGATCCCAACATATTTAAAGAATGTCTTAAGAGGTATAACAAGGTGTAGGTATGAATATGTACATCCCAAGTGCCACGACCATGTCACATGGGCTAGCACATGTACCAAAGTTCCATATCCATAACACATGGGCTGAAACATGTACCAGAGTGTCATGTGGATGCCACATGGAGAGAGGTGAAAGTAATGGTAAAAGGGATAAAAACTTTTAGATGTTTTAACTTTTAAACCTAAACTTGTATTTGAGCATGGTTGTAGAGTCATTAGAAATCTTGGGATGAGAATAATAAATCTATGGAGTCTAGATGGAGTAATGAAGAATTTGGTAAAAGTGAAAAATTTTGACACCCCATCCCTTAGAAAGTACATAAGGGATCGGGTATGTTACACAATATATGCCATTTATTGAGAATATACTCACTCCATCTCATTATTCATAGGAGTAAAACCACTCCCTATGTATATCCTTCTACAATGATGCTCCAAATTCAATAATCCATGCTCCACTATAGGCTTGATTAGTTAAATACGATATGGTAATATGCATGCCCATATTGTTCTCATCCTATTTTCTAGTAGAGACTACCATAGTGGCATCATCTTTATTCTTTCCTTTGCAAGAAGGGAAATCCTTCTTCATATTCCCCTTTTGGATGCATTTCCAACACACTTCTACTTTTCTCTTACTACCAATTGAATCTACCATGATATACATTGTGTTTATTTTCTCTACACCTAATTTTTGTGATTAATGCCTTTGAATATAAATAATCTCTTGTTGATTGTGATTTTGTATACTCATCTATTAGATGTCCCATAAAGGTCTCAATCTTGGGATTATATCCACATGATACAATTATGGTTACTACCAAATTCTCCCATCAATATGTCATATTATTTAGGAGATTGGGATTATCTCCACATGATACAATTATGGTTATTACCAAATTCTCCCATCAATATGTCATATTATTTAGGAGATCAATGTATTATCCTTAGAACTCCATTAATCTATAATGAAATTTGATTGTATCATCAACATGTAACCTCATTTAAGTGCTTTAAAAATTACTCCAATCTTCTTTAAGGATAAGATACATTTATTCTCAACAACATCTTATTAACCAATGACTTGGAACCATATAAATAATTTATCTTATTCCACATATCCATTGTTAATGAGACTTCAGAAACATTTAGAATCATATAATCTATAAGGAAAATAGAACTATAAATTTTTCTACATGTTGATTTATTATTCATCACTTATATATCAATTATATTTCCTATTCTCCTATCTATAGTAAGAAATGGATCCCCACCTTTCATCACATATTTCATCTTTATTTTCCATGGAGTAAAATAATTAAACTTCTCAGTATCCACGTCCATTACCATTTCTTCAACTTCCTTTATGTGTTTCCCTTTACCCTCATTTCTTCTACTAAATACAAACATCTTTGTCATGAACCATATATAGGTATAATGAGAACTCTAGTAAATAGCTCTAACACCATGAAATTCCTTACTTAAATATAAAGAAAAAGGAACAATGACTTAAAAAAAAATGTTATACAAGAATTCAAATGGAAAGACGATATCTTAGATCAAATTATTGTTTGTCTTTATCCATGTTTTTTTATTTTTATTAAGCACACAATTTAGGCACTTGTTTTCTACTCCGAAAACAAAGGAACAAACTTGGACATTTCTTTGTACGTCCATTTTTACAACTATAACTTACTATTATGACATGGTAAAAGAAATTGTCATTATTTTTCAAACATATTTCTTTTTCACTTACCTTTTTTATTACAACATGTCCTACAAGACATTGACTCATTTTTAGAACTATAACTTACTACTATTACATTATAACTTACTACTATTACATGGTAAAATAAATTCTCATTATTTTTCAAACATATTTCGTTCTTCTTTACATTCTTTACCAGAACATGTCCTTCTTTATTAGAACATGTCCTTAAAAAAATTGACTCATTTTTACAACTATAACTTACTACTATTAAATTGTAAAAGAAATTGTCATTATTTTTCAAACATATTTCTTTCTCACTTAGCTTCTTTATTAAAAAATGTCCTATAAAACATTGACTCAAGCACAAGAGTGATGTTGAATATTACAAGATACCATTTCAAAGATACTTGAGATACAATTGAGAATAAAGTGTTCAACAATCAAATTAATATACCTAATGTTTTTAGTTACCCTAAATGAGAGACCTGATAAATTATGATGGGGTTATGATGGGGCTCTTTGTAAGAAAAGAGATTGAAATATAAAGGTTGCATTTCTTAATGATCATTTTGTCATAAGAGGGTGGAATTTAAGGAGTTGGTCATGTGTTCTTTTCTTTAACAGTTTTCACAATGTTATTCACAAAAGGATCCTCTAAATTTGTTAGGAACCAAATATCAATATAGCATAGAAAAATCTCGGAATAAGTACTCAACGCCTTGAAAAAGAGAGAATTTCAGATAATAAGCCTCTTCAAGGGGGAAACCTTCTTTTACCCCACATAAATGTTCAAGTACAAGATGATTCCAAATGAAAATGTCTCCTTGGTATATATAGGAGACTAGGAGGTATAATTACAACTAATGGAATAAAGCCGACATAAATAAAATAACATTACTAATGTAATATGCCCCAATTAAGAGGTAATGAGCCAATATTAGGGATTAACATGCCCCTCCCCTTGATACAAGTGTTGTCTACAATGCTTGATTAACTCTAGATGCTTCTGTATAAAAGACTCATCTTCCCAAGTGGAATCTTTAGCTGGTAGTTTCCTCCATTTAATGAGATACTCTGAAATGGATCTATTCCTCAGCTGGCGAATTCTTGTGTCAGTGATGGCTTCAAGATCCAAAATGATTTTTCCATCCTCGTCAATTTCTAGAAATATAGTTTGAACTGGGATATTGTCGCCTATAACCTTCTTTAAGCATGAAACATGGAAAATTGGGTGTACTCGTGAAGATGCAGGCAACTCCAATTTTTATGCCATAGTACCAATGTTTTGCAACACCTTATAAGGGCCATAGTGCTTTGGTGATAATTTATTATCCTTCTTGTATTGCTTGAGGGGCATTTGTTTGTATCTTTGTAGTCTTAAAAACACCCAATCCCCTACTTCAAAACTTCTTTCACTACGATGTTGATCTACTTGTTTTTTCATGTGATTATGTGCCATGGTCAGGTTGTCCTTTAAGATTTGGAGAACTTGTTGTTGATGCTCGATTTGATCTTCCACTGCTTGAACCTTATATTTTTCTTTTATAGAAGAAGTTATGGAAGGAGGGTGGTATCCATAGAGTGTCATAAATGGTGTAATTTTTGTTGCAGTATGAAAGGAAGTGCTATACCACAATTCTACCAAGGGTAACCATTTGAACCATTTTGTTTGTTTATTAGAGACAAGGCAACGAAGGTAGCCTTCTAGACATTTGTTCACTATCCCAGTTTATCGATCAGATTGAGGATGATAGGATGAGCTATGAGCCAATTAAGTACCAAAACAAGAAAATAATTATGTCCAAAAATGTCTAGTGAATATGGGATCTCTATCACTTACAATAATCTTTGGGCTACCATGTAGCTTTTGAACTGTCTCCATGAATGCAGTGGCAACTCTACTAGATTTGAAGTGATGAGAGAGTGCACAAAAGTGTGTGTACTTAGTCAGTCTATCAACAATCACCATGATGGCACTCTTTCCTTCAGACTTCGGTAACCCTGTGGTGAAATCCATGGAAACCTCCTCCCAACGCTGAATTGGGATGGCTAATGGTTGTAAAAGACCTGGGGTCTTAATTGTTTCCACCTTATTTTGTTGTCAAACCAAACATTATGCCACAAACCTTTGAACATTAGTTTTAAGGCCATCCCCCAAAAAAACCTTCTTGACTCTATGGTAGGTTTTCAAAAATCTCGCGTGCCCTCCTACTGGAGAGGTGTGTAATTCCAATAGTACCTTTTGTTTGAGTTGGGAGTTCTTACATAAATATAAGAAATCTGTGTACCATTGTGAATTATTTTTCCATGTAAATGTATCTGATGCACTGGAATCCTATTGCAACCTTTGAATGAGAGTCCACACTTTTTCGTCATTCTTCCATTCATCCCTTGCTTCTATTATCCAATTGTGTTGGATGATCGAGATAACACAGAGAAGGGCCTCAACATCTTCATCTTTTCTTGAGATTGCATCTACCACAACATTTTTCTTCCCCTTTTTATAGATGATTTCAAAATCATAACCCAATATCTTGGTTACCCATTTTTGTTGTTCTTCTGAAGATAGTCATTTTTACAAGAAGTATTTTAGACTATCATGATTTGTTTTTACCTTGAAGTGCCTACCTATTAGGTAAGGATGCAATTTCTTCAATGCATGTAGTATTGCCATCATTTCCTTCTCATAAATGGGTTTTTGTAAGTCCTTTCCCTTGAGTGGTCGACTTTCAAATAAATGGGTTTTTGTAAGTCCTTTCCTCGAGTGGTTCACCAAAAATCCAAGTGGGCCTTCCTTCTTGCATTAGGACAACAATTCAATTCCATTTTCGGAGGCATCGACTCCATAATAAAGGTTTTTGTGAAGTTCTAGAGTGGTCAAGACAAGATCTTTCACATCAAATTCTTTAAGTTGTTCAAAATTTTAGTTGCCTATGGAGTCCAAGAAAATGCATCCCTTCTTAGTTATGTCACAAAAGTGCTACTATTCTTCCATAGTGTCAACAAACTTATGTAGTAACCTATCAAACCTAAAAATCCTAAGATTCCTTTCAATGTTTTGGGAATCGGCCAGTCCATCATCATGGCCTTAATCTTGTTAGGGTCTACCTTGACACCTCTCATGAAGGTGTCAAGGTAGACTTGCTATAGATTAGTATTACTCTACCTCCTTTACTCCTATGAAACATTTGGATGGTTTGGTACATAGTTGTTGCCTTTAGTAGTTGTAACACCTTGTAAACATATTCTCACACATGATCCTCCCAGAATTGCTATAGATTAGTATCATCAAAAAATACTAACACAAATTTTAGCAGTTTGAAAATGGAATTCATCAACCCCTTGAATGTGAAAGGTGTACCAAAGGCCAAAAGGCATGACCAAAAATTCATAGTGGCCTCCATGAGTTCTAAAACTGCTTTGGGATATCTCTTCCTTCATTCTACCTGAATGATACCCCAACAGATCCAATTTTGTGAAATAGATTTCTCCTGTAGTTCATCTAACAATTCATCAAATGATAGGAATTAGAACCCATTCTCTAATGTTAGATCTTTGTTGAGCTCTCTATATAATATGGGATTACATATGCCATGAGATATCTTTTTTTAATACCATTACCACTGCAGAAAAGAACTTTGGCTAGGTCTACACTCTGAGCTAATTAACATTTCTTCAACCATGTGTCAATTTCACTCTTATGGTCATAAGAGTGAAATTGAGCACAAGAGTATCTGTATGTCCTAATGTTAGGAGGAACACCCCAAGAATTAGGTGAATTTCTATGATCATGATTTCAAGTGGGTAAGACCTTTGGGAATATCTTCAAATAATTTGAATGCTTATCAATGATCCCTTAGATCTTGAGGAATATATATTATATGTTTGAACATCTAGTGAGTATAGTTGTGCAACAATGCCTTGATGCCCCTTTTCAATAATTTTGTTTCATGCCATTAGAGCTTATCACCCACTCGAAGTTTCCCGCAGGATACTAAAATCCACTGCTCCTAATGATTGTAACCATTGATCTCATAGTACAGCCATCAGCAATTCACCCATGGGTATAAAGTAAATCATTGACTATTCATTGGCATATTCCCCCATAGTAAGATTGATTTTATTGAATTTTCCTAAGCAATCGATAGTCCCTCCATCCCAAGAATCATTACTTTGAAACTCATGTGTTGGAAATACAAAGCAATTGAGAGCTTTAAAATTTAGAGGGACTAAATGATGATTACTACCATAATCAATTAGACTATACCTTTTTCTTTGATGTAACCTCTGATCTTGAGGGTTTGAGGGAGTAAGCAATTCCAAACGCAATGCATTACACAATATCATGGGAGCTGAACTCTTCTGTGACCAAATTGTGTCTACATTTTCATCTTGATATGGTTCTTTTTATTTTTCTTTTTCCTCTCTCACACCCATGTAGAATAATTTCTTCTCACCACACTCCTATGTCCCTTAATGTACTTGTTGTCACAATTAAAGTATAAAACTTTTGTTTTCTTCTCCAATTGTTGAGGTGTCAACTCTAGAAGCTGAGTTGTTTTAGAAGAAGGAGAATTACTCTCTCTATATATGTTAATGATTGGTCCTTTAGTACCTATAGCTTTGCTATTTTTACTTTTAAAATTTCTTGCCACCCTAAATGCATTCTCCAATGATTTGGTTCCTAAAGGTGGAACCTCATGTTGAATGTTATCCTTTAAAGTTCATAAGAATACATCACCAAGTGCTCATCCTGGAATATTTGTTACCTTTATATTCAATCTTTGAAGTTCTCAATGTGATCAGTAAATGAACCCTTTTGCTTGAAATTTAACAATTGGCTAAAGAAGGTATTGCCCTTGTATTCTCATAGTGCTATCATTGCTCTCGTGAAAATTATCCAAGTGACAAGTGATTTGCTAGAACAAAGCTATCGATACCAAAATTGGATTGTTATAAATATAAAGAAGCAATCTGTACCTTTTGTGTATGTGGCAATACTATGTAGACTGTAAAGAATTGTCTTAATCAAGTATCCCACTGTGGATTGGGTCCCTTTGCCATATCAAACTTCCTCATATCGATCTTAGGAATGTGGTTGGTCTTGAACACAAAGTTGGAGTTTCTCCATTCTTTGATTCACCTTCCCAGCTCCTCACTATGAATTTCATGGGATACATTTTCACCCTCAGTGTCCTCTATTAGGAAATTTTTCAATCCCTTCATGACTTCCCCTTTAAAGCATCCATCTTAGTATTTATTGTCTCAAACTTAGTTTTCTTTGAATCCATCATCTCTTGTAGTTCATATTTTGTTGCCTCTTTGTAAATCATTTTATGTCCCTACACATTTCTCTACCCTTCATCAAGAGTCCAAGTAGGATTTTCCTGGAGGTTTATTTGGTGGCATGTTGACCAAGTATCACTTAAACCTTGATTTCAAGGTGGATCTCGCTTAGATAATCTTCCTTTATTGTATTCCAAAATGTCATCCCCTTCCTCAGTATGAACTTTTATTTTTATAGGTCTCATATTTCTTCACTTCAATGTCACAGTCCTATAAAAATTGGATGTTCCAAGTGTAACTCATGTAACTTCCCCACAACTGTTGATTTTTGGCCTTTCCTGTGAGATATCTACTGTATAGTGTGCAACTTTTAAGCACAAAATAATTGATATAAAATTCTAAAACTTGTATCCAAATTGAGTGAGACTATTTTCATTGGATAGTGAAAATAGTCTCACTCAATTTGATACTCTAGGCTGATTTATTATTGCTCACCTGTGAACACCTTCCTGAGATCTGGGCTAATAGACTAGTCGAGCAATTCCCATCTCCATTGTGGTGTATCTTAAAATTTACCAAGGACCTGAAGCTGAATTTTTTAGCACATATACCTTATTAATTTATGAGAATAGTTCCGGATCTCAGGGTCTAAAATGTTACAGAAATTTTTTTATAGAGAAAATTCCTACAATGACTCAATTCAGGATGATCTCCAAACCCCTATCTTACAAAGGATGTATCTCCAAAAGTATAAGGCTCCTCATTCACTGAATTTTAACCCAACATACCTTGATCCTGTCTAATAAATATCATCCAAGCTGCCTCTTTGAATCAAGCATGCAACAAGCTATAGGCTTAAAAATTCCCAATGGGTGTCTCATATGTAGCGCTTAGTCCCCAAGACCTTGAGCTTTGATACCATATGTTAGGGAACCAAATATCAATATAGTATAGACAAACCCACAATAAGTACTCAATGTCTTGAAAATAGATAATTTCTGATAATAAGCTCCTTTCTGAGGGGGGAAACCCTTTACCCCACATAAATGTTTAAGTACAAGATGATCCCCAAAATGAAAATGTCTCGTTGGTATATATATAGGAGACTAGGAGGTATAATTACAACCAATGGAATAGCAAAACCACATAAATAAAATAACATTACTAATGTAATATGCCCCAATTAAGGGTAAATACCAATATTAGGCTTAACAAAATTGTATGTGTGGAAATTATAAATAATAATAATTTATATATCCTCTATAAGATGTTGTCTTTGGGTTCTAATTCTAGCAATCATAATTATAATATTACCTTGCTATATAACTGCAAAAATTATTCCTAATATATTTGGAGTAATCTGTAACTCATCATATGTAGAAGGATATCTATGATACAGAGTTTTAGATTGACTTGATTTTTTTATGTTTATATCAATAAAAATAAAAATAAAAATAAAATGTTCATAATAATTTTAATTTATTATACACACATTTATTAAAATAAATTTGATGTGATAAAACATTATATACTAAATATTACTTTGCATATTATAATTTAAAATTTGTAATTTACTCATATGTAGATGATATCTATGATACAGAGTTTTTAGATTAATTTGATTTTTTTTATGTTTATATCAATAAAAATAAAAAAAAATGTTCATAATACTTTAATTCTATTATACACAATATTTATTAAAATAAATTTGATGTGATAAAACATTATATACTAAATATTACTTTGCATATTATAATTTATTTTTTTCACAAAACTTGATTACAAATTACTAAAACATAATATACCAATTGGATCTAAAGGGAGGGTTTCTAATACAGGAAGTTTAGGACGGATTCCCTTTCCTCATATTAACTCCTTGTATTTTTACTCCTCAACGTGTGGTTTCATTGTTCTTATATAATTCTTGCATTACTAAGCAGTGGTAGCTAGCTCTCTCATCTTTCAAATCTTCATTATGGGTCTCAAGCTAACCCTTTATCTTTTCCCCTTCTCTGCCATGGCATAAATAAAACATAAAAGCCTTACAACTGACATCACAAATTCATTTACAATTCCTCAATGACAATATCGACTCTTGACTATGGAATAGTCATTATGGAGAGCATCAATGTTTAGGATGATAGTCGTAATAATACCACCCAGGGTGCCCCAAAATTTTGTACTAAGGATTTATAACAAGGTAACTTGGCTTGGTTGTCTCTTATATAATTTTTGCATTACTATGTGGTGTAGCTAGCTCTCTCATATTTTCACCTTCATTATGTGGCCTCGCTAACCCTTTTATCTTTTTCCCTTCTCTACATGGCATAAATAAACATAAAAGCTCATTAACCGATTAATTCAAATCTATTTTACAAGACCTCCAATGACAATATCGACTCTTGACTATGGAATAGTCATTATGGAGAGCATCAATGTTTAGGATGATAGTCGCAATAATACCACCCAGGGTTCCCCAAAATTTTGTACTAAGGATTTATAACAAGGTAACTTGGAACATAATCTTGATATTATTGTTCTATTCTTCTTGATATATTTTATTTTACATGTAATTCTAATTGGGAGAAACTTTAGGGTACTTCATAGGGAATTTCCTACTAGAAGCTACCATTCATAGTTGGGTGAGGTAAGCTTGGGATCCTCATAAATGGAATTTCCTTTGCACCCATATCCTTACCAAAATATTATTCGTTTCCCAATTCTCTAATAAGGCTCATGTCATGGAAATTATGCGACATGAGCCTCTAACTAGAAATAATACCATAGATGTTTTCTCTTTTGGGTCAAAGAGTTATTATTTGCTGAAGACACTTAGTTTTCCTACCCAATTCGAGTAGAATTTATTAGCTTATGAATGCAACTATGTCCCTTTTTGAAACACAATACATAGTGGATAAAGGGGGTTCCTAATGTTATATAGGTTTGTGAGCCCTGTGTCATGGGGTAGAGTCTATTTAAAGTTAAATCTACCAAAATAATTGAATGAATATGTTTACATAAGTGTGGGTGATAAAGTGAACCAACAAGAAGTGTGGAATATTATCCATCTAAACACTTATTTTCTTTATATTACCATATTTAGGAATATCCCTTGGTGAAAAAACCTAATCCATAATAAGACCATCCCACACATATCCCCCAATAAACTATATATACTTATGACAATCCTTGAATGAGAGGATGGACTTAGGTTGTGTTATAATTAAAGGTAATGGTTTTCTAAATTCCTAGGAATAACAAGTTTCCATGCCACATGCCCCCTTTAATATTTAACTTACATTGGTGTGAAAAAATACATCCTCACCAAGAACGGAATCATAAATCTTGTCCCCACATCTAATGTTGCATGAGGTAGAGTATTAATCAACCAATGGCTTGGTTAAGAAATCTAGACCTATTACTATTGAAGATTGGATTTACTAGAAGAAAATGCTTACCAGATCAAATTATTTTGACTATCTCCATTGACTCAAGGAAATGAGGAGGATATGCACGACAATGGAAATTTTGAATGAAAGTTTCCTCATGGAGTTTGGAGGTTTTATGGCCCTTTTAGAAAACACATTGTCCACCAAGTGATGTATTCAATTGGACAAGTTTATCTTTTATGATTGCAATAAGTTATATCACTAGGATTTTTGTTGAGAATGGCCCTCTATGTTATTTACCCTCACTTGAGAATGATTATCTCTGAACATAGTGAAGGGAAAGGGGGGATTTATATCCTTATATCCTTTTATCATGATAACCAATAGTTGAATGGGGGTTAAAACCTTCACATACATTTCTTTGGATCCTACTTAATGTAAATGTTAGCATTATTTTTTTGGCCAACACTTATGCTTAGAATTATGATAGGAAGCATGCTACATGTTGGTGGTGCTGAGTAGATGAGTTGTAAAATATGTCCCGTTGTTCCTGATATTTATCCTAAGGATCAAAAAATAATGTCAGGCATTAGTAGTGTTTAAAGAAAATGTTTTAATGGGTTCTTTTTCTACCTTCAGTTTTATGAGAAATGATGTTTAAATGAAATTAATATTAGGACAATACATAGGTTGTATTATGTTATCTAAGTCACAATTATAATATCAAATGGTGTGGAAAAGAGTTATGAAACTATTAAACAAATCCATGCATCAATTAAAGATGAGTCTCACCTTGTTTGCAATGGAAGAAAAGTAAAGAATGCACCCTTGAACATGATATAAAATGCAGTAATTCACACAAATCATAGGTCTTGTTTTACTCACAGTAAATACAGAGGAAAAATTGTTTATCAAATGAATTGTTGGTATAATATGATCACAATAGTTGTAATACTAAATTGAAACCGATCTCTCTTCAAGGAATTACATAAAGGAATTCAGGGAAATGGAAACACAAAGGAAACACATAACTCAAATTGAACGAAAATTAGAATCTTTGTCTGCACTTGTATTAATACTCAAAAAGAGAATTTCTCTATTACATTCAGCAAGAAGAAACATTGAATAGATCTTAAATATATGTATTTATACAAAATATGTCACAACTAAAAACCATTGGACTTCTTACAATATTTAATTAAAATTAGAACACATCTGAATAAAACAAAAGCATGTAAATTTTGATGAGTTTCGTTGGTGCTCTCCTTTGTCTCTTCATCTACTGGTATAAGCACTCCTTTTCCTTAATCCTTTGGGCTGGGTACACATGTTATTAAGGTCACCCTAATCATTTGACATACTGTCTTGGTCGTTTAATTTCGTTTCCATCTGTCCCTTTGGATATGTTCAGTAGCGTAATGAATCACAGTCGAAGTCATGGGGGGTGTTGGCATAGGGGAAGGCCTAGGGTTCAACGCTTCAACAACTGACCAACAAAACCCTAACTACTAACCCTTTTGGTAACACCTACGAAGAAGATGAAGTCTCACCCTAGGTAGAGGCAGGGGAGGTTGCAGGACTCAAGTGTCTACAACCAAGCTGGGACACAGATTTGTTATTACAATACTTAACAAATAACTTAAACAACAATATGCATTAGTTCTTGAATCTCATTCACATCGTAGATAAAACCCTCCTTACAGATTAACGTAGTAACCATAAAGATCAATTACTCTCATTCACTTAGAACATAACATTATCTTAGATCTACCATTCATTCCTCTTTAAGACCTAAGAAACAACATCAGATCCATTCATCATACATTATAACAACAACACTAAGTAGATAAATACATAAACAACATCGCACAAATCACATCAAGACACAGGATACGTGATTCACCCCAGTGTGGGGCTACATCCACCAACTTATTAATCTTCTTCATTATTAGTCTTCAATATTCTTACATTAATCTTCTCCTATGCACAAAGCCAAAGATCCAACTCCACTGAGGACAGGAGATTTGCACGCAGCGCACCAGATCCTCCTTCCCAAAATTAGGTCAAGGCACAGAGCCAACTTCTTAGTAGCACAAAGACTTACTTTACACAGTTTGTCTGCACAAAGAAACTTACAACCTCTTACACTAAGCCAACATATTATGCACATAGCCAATCAATCCTTATAGATATCTTACATTGCTTGCACTGAGATTCTACTTATCACATAGCTACTTTCACCACCTCTTTCTACATTAAATTCCTTCCTATATATAATTTTATAAAAAGGCCTAAACATGGGTAAACCCATGGGACGCCATCTCATAACCAGTTACATAAACCTTAAAACCCTTTTTGGGTCCATAATCCCACAGAATGAGTGAGATCCCGTGATCTCAAATGCGCCTAGAGGCTCCATATTCGACCAGCATGTCGAAGTCCCAAAAGTGGTTAAGACGACCAATGTTTCCTCAAAACTTGGTAAAGGGCCAACATGCCCCCAAAACTCTCTTGTGACTCATCTCGAGTCACTTAGATCTGGGAAAAGTACCTTCCAAGGCCTCAAGCATATCTCGAGGTACCTTGACTTGCGACTTTCCT
This sequence comes from Picea sitchensis, assembly GCA_010110895.2. Classification (NCBI taxonomy): domain Eukaryota; kingdom Viridiplantae; phylum Streptophyta; class Pinopsida; order Pinales; family Pinaceae; genus Picea; species Picea sitchensis. The sequence continues at coordinate 6,081 of SNQJ01S0069252.1, read as the reverse complement.
AGAGCCTCCTAGTCAGAGAACTCTTGAATCACTTTCTCTGTAACATGCCCTTCTAGGAACTATTCCACTGTCATAACCACTTGGTCTAGCTATGAGCCTTGTTCTTCAATCTATTGAAAAATCCTATAGGCTTCATCCTGCACCAACTGTCATCTTTGTGTAACCTCCATGACTTTGATCTAGATGGAAGTAATCTGTTGGTGGACTGTGTGTTATTCTTGTGATATTTTCATCCTCTCGACTACAGTAAGAAACGTCTTATGTTCTTGCACAGTGGATTCCTACTTCTGCACCTTCTGGAGTTCTGCTTCTAGTTTCCTCAACTCTGGATATTATTCAAGGCTCTCATAGGTCTGCGCACTTCAATCACTTAGTTGCTTACACTCTGAGGCAAGTTCCCTGATTCTTTTTAATGCATTCCTGACAACTTCCTCTCTTTGGTCGTGCACTTCTTGCAAAGTTCTCAACACTGCTTGGGGCTCCAACTACATTATCCTTTCTTGAAGCTGCTGAATGGATTTGGCGATATTCCCTACTTGAATATCGGTTGACTCTAGTTCCTCCTATGCCAAGCCCGACACCGAGAGAAATTCTTTATTCACTGCTTCTTTGACCACAATATGCTATGTGAGCATCTTGTCTTTTTCTTCCTGTATCTTCACATTGTTCTGCTTGAACATCGCCCGAATTTAATTTTTCTCCTTCTGTGCAAATCCATGTTTCTCTAGGACCTCCTCCTTTTCTTGCTTCAAGGTATCTGTATCCTATTCCTTTTCTTATTGGACTCATTGAAGTCAATCCTCTGTTGCATCTGCTAATCTTCGTAACTGGGTTGGCTCTTCCCCCAATTCTGCAATTTCCATTGAAGAAGGCGCAGTAGGTATTGCGCAGCTTGAGTTGATGTCTTTCTTTATGTCTTTCATCTCCTTCTCAATTCTTTCATACAATATCTTCTACTTTGCTCCATTTCTCTGTAAGATATCCTTTAAAGCATCCTCCACTGTTGTGATTATGAGATTGAGATCATCCACTGTGAGAACATTCTTCGACTAAGGCTTATTGGAGCGGGTCGTCTTTCTTGCTGAGGGTTTCTGTGGAGAAGCGTTCCTTTTCTTCGATGTTTCTACATCGGTAGGGGGATCCTTCGACGGTGTAAATTTTCCTTTGCCTTTCTTTTCTCCTTCTTCCCCTTCTTCTTCTAGATTCACCTCGTCTGCTCCTCCTCCCGCGGGTGAGTCAGGCCTACTTTCCTCTGAGGCACTGTCCTCCTTATAATTTTCTATCCCCTTCAGGATGTACACAGTGATCAACGTATACTTGAAGTTACATGGGATACTTTCTCGATTCACCATGCCAACCAAAGGTGGTATGTATTTAGGAAATATTGATGGGATCTACTTTGCACTAGCCAGATCATCATGGTGCTTGCTTCGCTTCTCATTCGCGGTCTGGCTAGAACGACGTCCAATTGAGGGGGATTATTTCAATCCTCCAGTCAACAATGCATGTATTCCTACAGACATAACTCTCTCAGCCATGAGATCCACAAAAATCTCCTCCAGATATTTCTCTAACGCGCTATGTTCGCCCGACATTCACACTTGTAACCAACTAGATTGGGTAGGAGAATAGACAACTGAGGTAATCACATTCATGGCGAGGTATAGAAAGAACAACATGATATAATGGATTCTTTGTTAACTCATATAATCACAGGTGGAAAAAATTGGTCTCGATGCAGCGTCCGATGGGTTAAATAAGAAAGTGTCGTAACGGATTCCTCCAACGGGCAGGAATGCCTCAATCAATACAAATATGTCCATTATGGTGCGGTCCCAACGATAAAACAATGGTATTTCCTTTAATAACTATGTTTCTATCCATTATGGAACATTATTCTAATGGTCAGGGCACCTCCAACGGTCATATATCTTGGTCGTGGAGAAGTTCCATTCTGTGTGGTTCTGCTATTCCAACAAGGTTCAAGTTCTGTAGATCTATCTCCTCTGAATTTTTCTCTGGAGATTTTTGTAGTTTTTCTAAGTTGTATTTCTTCTTACTGAGCTTCCTTTCCTCCTTTCCTGTGATCTGAGTCTCTGGATTCCTCTTTCCATTTTTATTATTATCTTCTCTTATCATAATTACTTCACGTTGATGATGTTCTTTCAAAGAGTTCATAGGTAATACCTCTTTTCTTACTAGGTTCTAGGTGAACATACTTTCTTATTGCATGGATAGGTCCTTGAAACCTTCTTGCACCTTTTCAACTTCGACAACTACTTCTCTTTCATTCTGCTACTTCGACTCAACTTCTCGTTCTTTTAACAGTCGATCTATTCTTCTAGCTATGAGATTCCTTAATTCTTTCTTTTTCTTTTCTATGGATTCCTCTTCTTCTTTCCTTCTAATCTGATCCTTCTTCATCCAAATATTTCCTAACAAAGTGGAAAAGGGACGTTTTTCTCAACAAACCTAATAACTTTGAATTCCTCTTTTGTCGACGTTTCATGAGAAATCATAGGTACGTTAGTAACTCTTCCACATATGGTTATCATCTTTCCTTTAAACAAGCCTATCCTTCCGAATGAAGGTATCATAGCAGGCTTTCCCAAAATTTCCCAAGTGCTTTCTAGCATAATGTTCACATGCATTTCTTCATCCAATACACAGTCTATGTCAAAGTCTTCTATTCTTGTGACCATGCGTTGTTTTTCTTTCAAGATCTCTGAAAATATGACATCCTTGTGGTAGTTCATTGATTCTTTTAACTATACTAACATAGTTTGAGATTTCTTTGATTCTTTATCTTTCTAATTATCTAACAGATCCTTAGTTTCTTGACCTTCTTTATAGTTTTCTTGTCTCATGTTCATCTTTTCAATTTTAGCAATCATCCTTGGACAATCCTCAACCTTATGACCAATAAATTTACAACAAAGACAATAAGACCTATACCATCGCAATCCTTAGCAATATTTCCCAGTCTTATGCAATTATAACACAGTGTCAATCCTCTCTTTCTTTTAAACGATCCCCAACCTCTCTTGTACTGCGCACTGGGATCACAGTGTTGGACCTGTAATCTGTAAAAATTCTTTCTAGGTTCATGCATCCACTTATTATTCCAAAAATCCTTTCTGTGCATAGGAATAACATATCTTTCTCTATTTATATCATATTTATTTAGATCAACTCTTTCTTCTAATGATGCCCTAGTATTWATGCTAGGACAAAATCTATCAAACATACATAGATTCATATTTTTGAAGTAAAAATTTCCAATTATCTTACCTTTACCAGAGCACCAAGATTTATTATCTTACCTCTTTCTTCAGATCCGATTTCTTTCTTAGCACATAACTTCACAAGTCAAATAGAATACTGCGCACTACAACAATATATATACGCACAAAAATATTTTTTTTCTTCAGTTCCCAGCATTCACATTTTCAGTCCCGGAAATAGAACCATTTGTTGGCACAGGGGCAGACCTAGGGTTCAATGCTTCAACAATGCACCAACAAAACCCTAACTACCGGCCCTTTCAACAACACCTGCGAAGTAGATGAAGTCTCACCTGAGGTAGAGGTAGGGGGGGTTGCAGGAATCAAGTGTCTACAACCAAGATGGGACACAATTTTTTTATTACAATACTTAACATAGCACTTAAACAAAAATATGCATTAGTTATTGAATCTCATTCACATCGCAGATAAAACCCTCATTATAGATCAATGCAGTAACCATAAATATCAAGTACTTTCATTCACTTAGCACATAACATTAACTCAGATCTAGCATTCATTCTTCTTTAAGCACAAAGAAACAACATCAGATCCATTCATCATACATTAAAACAACATAACTAAGCAGATAAATACATAAATAACATCACACAAAGAACATCAAGACCCAGGATATACGTGGTTCACCCTAGTGTGGGGCCACGTCCACCAACTTCTTCTTCTTCTTATTTATTAGTCTTCAATATTCTTACATTCATATTCTCCTATGCACAAAGCCACAAAGCCAACTCCACTAAGGACAATAGATCTTCGCGCAACGCACCAGATCCTCCTTCCCAAATTAGGTCAAGGCACAAAGCCAACTCCTCAGTAGAAAAAAGCCTTACTTTACAAAGTTTGTCTACACAAAGCAACTTACAACCTCTTGCACTAAGCCAAAATATTATGCACATATCCAATCAATCTTGATCGATCTCTTACATTTCCTGCATTAAGCTTCTACTTATCACGTAGCTACTTTCACCACCTCTTTCTACATTACATTCCTTCTTGTATATAATTTTACAAAAAGGCCTAAACATGGGTAAAACCATCGACCCACATCCCATAACCCATTACATAAACCCTAAAACCCTTTGTTGGGTCCACAAGCCTACAAAATGAGTGATATCTTGTGATCTCATCTCCGCATGGGTGCTCCATCTTCGACTAGCTTGTCGAAGTCCCAAAAGTGGTCAACACAAACAATGTTTCCTCAAAACTTGGTCAAGGGCCAACAGGGGGAGGAAAATCAGGTGAATATAAGAGAACTAGCTCATCGAGGGATGTATAACGTTCACATGGAGAGTAACTGTCTATGGAAATAATGATGAGAGAATAAGGGTCTAATGATGAAGTGGGATGAGTGGAGGTTAGAATGTGGGTGGATGAGGTAAGTGACTATTGAAAGGTGAGAGGTAGAGAGGGTGGAAGGAATGGACACTGTGCACATTTTTTCACTTGGTCCCAATTGTGTTTGTTTTTTTATGTTCAATGCATTGGGTGCATCTATCTATCAATGCCACCACAAACCTTGAGGGATCAATCCTTTCATTTACTTTGAAGGAAAATAATTTCTTTTTTATTTGGGGCAGCTTTTCTTAGATCTTGTTCACTTCTTGGACTCTGGCTTCAAACTGTGAACTTGGATTAACTAGCCATTTATTGATTTTAAGAAGATCAATCTAGATCATTCCTTGAATGGCTTCCATAGTTTCTTCTTTTCTCTTTCTGGAATTCTGCTGGTTCATTTCTATCTCAATTTTCCACAATGCCTCTAAGATATTAATCCCCTCAAACTCAATTAACTTTTTGTTTAATGATGACAATGCCTCTAGAAAAGATTTTTTCACCTCTCTAGAAAACTTATTTCTTTCTTCCAGATTTTTTTCCCAGACCTTTAGGGCCATTTCACCTCTTAATTGTTTAGAATAAGAGAGAAGAGGAAAATCAAGGACATTATCTTTCTACATCAATATGAGGACTTCTTGAAATTTAGACTAGGCTAAGTGGGCCTCTTTTTCCTTGACATATATATCCTTTAGGGAAAGGTCTACTGCCTGATAGCATCTCTGGATGACATCTACTTTTAGATAAAGTTCTTGCTGGGAAAATTCAAGATTCTCATTGATTTCCAATGCTTGAGTTTTGAAGGTTGCGATTTCTATCATGATACCCCCAGTTAGGGCCAATCTGGCTTGCAACTGTTCTTTCAACTCATCATGCTGAGTGACCAGACCTTTGCTAGTCTTAGAACTCTAGTGGAGCAGATCAAGGTTATCCTGAAGCTGTTTAATTTGTTTACTATCACTAGCCTTGATTTTCTTGAAATCCTGGTTCATTATATTTATGATAATCTTCTATGTGTCATATAACTTATTCTTCAAGTGCTCTACCAATAGGAATTTATTTCACAGTTGTTCGGTCAAATTGTCCACTGACCATTGATTGGTAGTGGAAAAAACACCTAACGAACCTGCAACTTCCTTTTCAAATACTGGACCATCTTGGTCATTCCCATCATATACCAGTCTTTGAATTTTAGTTATCACTCCATCCTTTTGGTGAGATTCTCTTTTCACGATGGCTTTATGTTTCTTACTAAAAAATAAATCTGAAGGAGGCATCTCTTCGGGCAAGATGGGAGTAATATCACCCACAAAAGTGATTTCGGAATTAGTATTTCTGAAGTTGATCTATAGAGGGGTTAATGATGTGATCGGAGAGGAAATTTTGGTTGAATGTTGCTTCCCTGTTGTATTGGGGATACCATAAGGAGTTGTTGGTGTTGAATGAG
>SNQJ01S0069251.1:32019-47006 GCA_010110895.2 Picea sitchensis | reverse complement strand
TTGAATGGTTGTTGAAGGCATTAATTGAGTTAAGAAGTGATTTGTTATATTGAATGCTGTATCATTCTAGTATTTATTGGTGAAGTGACATTACTGCTATTGCTATTTTGTAAACATTTACTTTGTCAACATTTACTTTCAAACTGCTCATATTGAATACCAGATAGTCTTCAATATACATGAAGTACTAATCAAAGATTGCACGTATCAGTTTCCTTGTTGTGTTGTCTCAAGCAGGGGATTTTCTTTTCTTTGGTTATACTTTATTATTGGTTGTTTAGCCGGAACTATTTGATTGGCAGTGATCGTGAAAGGGGGAACTTGTCCTTGTCCTTTTATCCTTTGCCCTTTCAAAAACCCAGGTCACCGGAGACATCTCCCTTGGGCCTAGCCTCCCTAAAGAGAAAGAACCTACCCATCGTGGTGACATTGGGTGGGATAGGTTCCTGTTACGCCAGTTTGGCCCACTACCTTATAGCCTTTACTCCTAGCTACAAGCTGTGCGATAACAAGTAGCACTATAGAAGAGGTTATGATTTCCATTATATATACCCTTCCAATTTTTGCTTCACCTTTTGTCAATATTTTCTATAAATATAAGATGTATTCTTTATAACAAAAATTAGACTTTCCTTGATCACCACCAAAAGTTACTCACATGCTCTTCTCCAATAAGGGCATCGAGAAATAACATGGTTTCTAAGAATAATTTAAAAAAAAAAATAGGAACTTTCCCAAAATAGGAGATCCACTAATCGAAGAGTACCCTTTCTAAAAACCAGCAGAGGGGTACTTAAAACCTAGGTTACCAGAAATGTCTAGGAAAAGGAGGGGATATGCCATTCTCTATTTCAAAAACTAAAAGAAAGGGGATATGGCTTGGAAACAACACTGAAATGTTTCAAAGCCATATCCAAAAAACTAAACATTTCCAAGCGTTTTCCAACCATTTCCAACATGATCTTGAAATAAAGCCTCAAAGCTTATATATGAAGATTGAAACCCTAACCCTAAATTAATGAATGGTAATTTGAACTTTTGCCTCATGGTTTTTTCTCATTGTATTTTTCCAAAAGTGATTGAGGCATACTTTTGGTTCAAAAAACCATTGATCTTTGGGCATTTTAGTGCATCAAATGCTTGTCTACTATAGTGTTAGTGTAACAACCTAGTGTAAAAGTACGTCGACTGTGTTCTATTGTCTTCTTTCTGAGCTTTTGAGCCAATTCCTAAGATTTGTTGCAATTAACCCCAGAGACTTGCCATATTTGATAAAACAACTTGCATATCAGAATTAATATGGAGGTAGTTTCAGCCATACAAAACAATAGACCACATTTATGAGGGGTTACATAGACCAACACTTATTTCCAATTATCTTCCAGTAGGCTTCAATGTTTTTCTTTTCCTTTGTTGAACCAATATGAACTTTTGACCTATGATCTTATTTACTCCATTTCTAGTACAGTCTCATGCCCTTATCCTTATGTTATGGAGGAAATTATGATGATGCCATGTTTAGCGAATTCTCCATATGATATGCATGCAATATTGTAATATTATTTCATGCATTTTTATCAGTTTAAACCATAAAAAGTAAACAACATATTCAAGAGAAGTCAGTGGTGTCTAGAGATAGTGTTATAGCATAGAGTGCAATATTGCATGTTATCACACTTTTCATCATATTGCTCAACACATGAGGTCACTTATTTATACTTGAGTGCCTAATCAATCCCCTTAAAACATGGCTGCTTAAGTCAACTTTGATCATCCAAGTCAGTTCCAAATGGGTAGGCAAACCTGTGAATTTAGGCCCTTTATGCGTTGATTGGTTGGTTGACTAACTCTCAGTGCACCAAGTCGATTGTCCTCCAAAATTGGTTGACCTTCAAAATTGAGTTCAATCACAGATTCCAACACTTCTTCTAGAGGTGCGATCGGTGTATTCTTTTGTTAGATGCCAACAATTGGATTCAACCTTTCAGTAAATTTAGGGTTTAAAAGTTGATGTTTAGAAGTAGCTGACATGTTCTTGATTACAAGCTTGACAGGGGTTGGCTTATCTATGGAACTCGGGAATAAGATAGAAGAATATTGTCTATGACAATATTTAAGTTTGCTAATTTCAATTGTTCTAAATGTCATGAATTCTTCTAAATCTAATTGATGAATGGTAGCTTGAATTATTTGTCTCATGGTGTCTTTGCTATATATATATATATCCCTGTTGTATCATATCCGACTTTTCTGAAAATTTGTCGTATCCGTTCCTTCCCGAACCATCCGTCCTCGTATTTTTTTAAGTGCGTCTTAGCCAGTGTTGCCAGAAGCGGTAGCGTTTTAGGAAGCGGGAGCCGAAGGGCATTCAGAAAGTGTCATTTTCCAAAATCCTCGAGGCGGAAGCGTCGTATTTACTCATATATATATATATATATATATAATTATATATATATATTCACATTTATATTAAAAAATATGTAGAAAGACAAATTAGCTGCAAATATATGAAAACATGCATATTTGTAGTATTGTACATCAATATAGATAGAAATGGCATCCATACTACATAGTTCATCAATGATTAATCATTGAGCATCAACCATCTAAGATTCTAGATTCTAGCAATTACTAGATTCTATATTCTAGATTCTAGAGTTCTCCATGTCAATATCATCAAGATTGGCATCACTACTTACTATCTCCTCCATCCTCCTCACCCTGCATATAGCCAATGCAGCTAGTGCATTTGTTGATGTGAGGATTCTAGAAAAGAAGTTACTTGAGACGTCAAAGGAAAACCATTGAAAAAATTAAAGAAGATGGAACTCGGGAATAAGATAGAAGAATATTGTCTATGACAATATTTAAGTTTGCTAATTTCAATTGTTCTAAATGTCATGAATTCTTCTAAATCTAATTGATGAATGGTAGTTTGAATTATTTGTCTCATGAATTGTTTTTGCATATATATATATATATATATTTTTTCCGTTCCACTAGCTGTATCATGTCAAACACACTACGAAAATTTAATGCATTATCCGTTCCTTCCCGAACCATCCGTCCTCGTATTTTTTTAAGTGCGTCTTAGCCAGTGTTGCCAGAAGCGGTAGCGTTTTAGGAAGCGGGAGCATTTTAGGAAGCGGGAGTGTCATTTCCAAAAATCCTCGAGAGCTGGCGATACAATGTTATATATATATATATAATTTTATATATATATTGCATTTATATTAAAAAAATATGTAGAAAGACAAATTAGCTGCAAAATATGAAAACATGCATATTTGTACATCAATATAGATTGAAATGGCATCCATACTACATAGTTCATTAATGATTATCATTCAGGCATCAACCATCTAGATTCTAGATTCTAGCAATTACTAGATTCTATATTCTAGATTCTAGAGTTCTCCATGTCAATATCATCAAGATTGGCATCACTAACACTACTCTCTCCATCCATCCTCCTCCCTCCATATATATCCAGTACGGCGGGTGCATTTGTTGATGTGGAGGATGATCCCTCAAGAAGATCACCATCATCAAAAGTGACAGACTCTAGCACTAGTTCATTAAGATCCAAGTTGGCTAATACCAACTCAACATTGTTGTTCAAACTCTCTCCAAGAAACACATCCCACATCTTTGTCTTTCCACGCAGCCACTCTTCTCTGCGCACATATAAGGCGGAGGTTGGGTGTGCCACGTACACCACTAAGTCAAACTGTGGAGACTGACAAAGAGAAGAGTTCAACAGAAAAGAGTTTATACTTGAGTGAAGGGTTACATTTTTACTTTGGGGAATTAAGTGACAAAAGGTTCAACAATCAATGCCACCAACATCGAGGTACATAAGGGCTTGGTTCTCTTGATTGAAATGTCGGTTCCATACCCTCATTTCAGCCAGAATCCAGTAGAAACATTGCAATCTTGACAATGTTTTTTTTTTTTTTTTTTTTTTTTTTTTTGTTGAATTTTTGAATGGGACCTAAAATTCTACTTTCTCCATATGAAGTCCAATGCGGTTGGAACCACTCTCAAACATCTGAAACAATTAATGGTAATGTTAAAATTTAAGTAAAGGATGAAAATGAAAGATAAAAGGAAGATAAAGGGAGAATGTCGCAGAATGTCAATGAAGATAAGGGAGAGATGTCACGCGGAGAATGGTGACATTCTCAGAGTGACGATCTCAACATCTTTCATTGACATTCTCAGGTGACATTCTCCTTTATCTTCCTTTATCTTCATTTTCATCCTTTACTTTAAGAATTTAACAATACAATTAATACTAGAATGAATGAAATGGAGGGGGGTTGGGACCTCTTTAAATAACACTACTAAGGCAAAATAACCCTCGGTTACTGCAAAACACTTCATTCCCCCTTGGAAGCGTGCGGGCTTTCCTCGGAAGCATGTGTGAAGCGCCCTCCGAAGCTTATGCTTAGAGAGGGATGCTTGAGGAAATGAGGCAGCTTCCTAAATTTTGGCGTGCTTGACTAAACTTCACGGGCCTTGTGCTTGGGATCGAGCTTTGGGGTGGGAGCTTCCGGTAACACTGATCTTAACTCAAAACTACAACCCATTGCTAAAAATAAAAACTTTTCAAAGCAACAAATCTCAAATTAGAGATTATCCTTTTGAAGCAACCTCCCCCCATGCTTGTGCATAGAACACCTACTAAAATTAGAACTGCAGTCTCATGCAAAAGCACTGGATAAGGTGTCTCCCATGCCACTATGAAAATTTCTGAAATACAGAACTCGACACGATCTCAAAATTCTGGAACCGATAGATGTACTCACAAACATGTTGGGTTATTAACATTCAACATGTATGGACAAATTCAATGTTAACATGAACTGTCTATTTGCAATGGATCATATGCTGGAATAGGATGTATATGCTCACCAATTGTGCCCAATCCACTGTATATAAACTAGCTCTCCAAACCTCATAACCATAGAGAAAGAATGCAAATGACCTTCCTCCCCACACACTCCCCAAGCCTGAAAAATAAAAGAATCAATGAAGTAAAGATGTCCAGACTTTTAGTCTTTTTACTATGAAAAGCAAACATGTTACCTAGTATAGAGTGGATTGTCCAAGAATGCAAAGTTGATGCAAGCAAATCAACAACATATACTCTACATTGCTTCTCATGGTAAACCAATAATGCATTTGTTGAAATAATGTAAGCGCAAGTGTATTCTAATTATTATTGTTGTATTATTCATTTAGATCAATCCCCATTAGCGGATTGATCATGCGATATTAACAAAGACCAAATCCCCTTTTGCTTGGATTGGTCAAAACATAGTGTGATAGGCAAAATAGAAATTCCTGTTGGAGATATAGTAAAGGGGCCCTGGGAGTATATTAAAGGTGGCTATAACCACCTAAAAGAAGAAGTCGACACATAGTCAGAGACACCTCAGATCCACGCGTGCTGGGGTTGTATAAAATAGGGAGATAGCACCTCACTTGGAACACCTCGCTTGTTCATTGGGGAAACAGAGTTTGAATTCTTGATACATTCTTGGGAGAGGACTTTTGTATTTGTTTGAGTTATCTCTTGGCATTGTATTGGCTATCTATAATAAGAATTTTTCTTTGGGTTTTCTCCCCATGAGGGTTTCCAGGGATAAATGATGTGTCTCTTAAGATTGTGTATTTCTCAGTGGTCCTATTTATGCTATGGTTATCTAATGAAATACAAGAAACTCAATAATAGCTTAAACCAACATGGTATCGAGGCTATCTTGAGAGCATCTTTCCACGAGAAAGTGAAAAACGTCCTTTGTTATGCGTACACATGAAAATTAAGGAGTTTTGTTGATGAAGTATTTCAAACCTAAAACCATCCAGGAAAAGTGCGCCCTTCCTCAGGATCACTTTGGCATCCTCGGTGCAACTTTTAGGTGGCTAGATCTCCCAGAAGTGAAACCCTAGTTTTCACAAAGTACTAGAGTACCAGAAGTGCCAGAGTACTAGAAGTGCCAGAGTACTAGAGGTACCATAAAACTAGAAGCACTGGTCTAGAAATACATTGATCAAGTTTGAAGTAAAGTTGGATTTTTGAAATCATTTGCACCAACTTACTAAACCTCATCTCAGCGTATCTATCCCCTGAATCATAATTTAAAAATTGAAGTTTGAAAATTAGGGTTTTCTCAAAAACCCTAAGTTCTTGATTCGCGATTATCAATTGCGGTTGCATTTACTAGTTAAAATTATCGGTCGTGGTACCAATTGCAATTACCCTTAGGCTGCAAGAGTTGGTGATTATTAGCTGCTGCTACCGGATGGTTAACTACTACTTGCAAATGCTATCATCGGTATGTACTCACATATGTTTAAATTGTTAAGCGTTAAAAGATATTTGTAGGAGAGGAGGGATCTCTTGCCATAGATCAGGAAGGATCTCAAGATCAACACATTGGAAGAATAATGCAACTCGGAGTTTGATTGTCGGTATGCATCTGTGTTATGACTTATTATTTTAGTCGGTGTTGCATGTTGTAGCTATGACCATCATTCTAACCTTTGATCAAAATCCGAGTCAAAGTATTAGATGGATTAAAATTGAGATCATAGAGTTTATCCTCTAACCTTATACTGTTAAGATATATTGTCTTAGTCTGAGGAAGCGGGTTAGCCTGTCATCTTGGGTGAAGGAGACTTGTAAGAAAAGCAAGCACAACTCATTCTTGGAGGGACAAGGCTCTAGGTTCTAGGTTTGATTGATTAAGTTGATAAGATTCAAAGACTGTTATCTCAAATATAGTGTTTACTTGTAAACACTATAGTTAAGGTAGCTTTCTTTGAAAAGTATTATGCTTGTTAGCATGTGAGGATATTGAGAAAAATGGTTAATGTAATCATTTTGGACATTACAACTAACATCTCCTCTAGGAGGAAACCTCGTGTGTTAGTTCTGGGTTGTATGGAGATGTTTGATCACAACACTATAAGAGTGTTGACCTCATTATCCTTCATATCTCTTACTTTTGATCTTTGCTTTAGACAAACCACGAGTTATAGCTCTAAAGGAGCTACTATGATGATTGTTAGTGCTATTGCTCTATCTACTACTCATAGTTTTAAAAACCGTAGAGTGCAGGCAGAGTTGAGGTCCAACTTGAGCAGGAGCTGGAACATTAGGCAAGTCGAACCCGGTTTCAATGAACCGATTTTTAAAAAATACATAAAAATATTTAAATTTTATGAAAAATATATTTTTAAGATTTTAAATCATGTTTCAAAGCATTAGAGACAATTAGGAACAACATATCCAAAGTATGCTCATAGATATATCAAAGCGACACCAAGTGCAATACATATCTAGAGATGGGAACATAAATACATAATCAATGAGGGCTCTAAATGGCCTCTACAACAAAAAATAACATACTAAGTTTAGGTGTTGATACTATGGGTGGAATGCCAATGAAAAGATACAAAATAGCCATGAAGTTGAATGCTGGAGGCCAGTGGAAGAATCTCATGACTCTCATGAGTGGTATTTGTCAGGTAGTCCTCCATGTCGCAATCATCCAAGATTGGCATTACTACCCAACTGCTCTCTCCTCAAGCCCTCCTCCTCCTCCCACATATCCAATGCAATCAGTGCATTTTTTGATGTGGACTCAGGAGGATGACCACTCAAGAGGATCACCATCATCAAAGTGGCCGGGGATCTAGCACTAGTTCATTATGATCCAAAGTTGGCTAAATGCCAACTCAACAACTATTAATTCAAATATATCATCGGAAAACACATCCCACATCTTGTCTTTTCCTTCAACCCTCTTCTCTCTGCTTGTATATAGGAAGGAGGTTGGTGTGCCTTTTATCCACACTACTAAGTCCTTGGAACCTGACATGACTACAAAGAGAAGAGTTCAATGAAGAGTTTATACTTGAGTGAAGGAATTTACACTTGCAGGGTCATGACAAAAGAGTTCAACAATCAATGCCACCAACATTGAGGTACATAAGAGCTTGGTTTCTCTTGATTAAATGTCGGTTCCATACCCTCATACATGATAGAATCAGTGGAAACATTGCAATCTTACCAATCTTGAAATCATGAAAGCGGTAAGTCTGTGAATTTTAGATGGGACCTAAAATTCTACTTTCTCCATATGAAGTCCAATGAGTTGGAATAACTCCTCAAAACATCCACAGAAACAATTAATGGTAATGTTAAAATTTAAGTAAAGGATGAAAATGAAAGATAAAGGAGAATGTCACTTTTACTTTTAAAATTTAACATTACCATTAATTACTACCCTCAGTTGCAAACCAAAACACCTTACAACTCAACTTGTTACTTAGGTTTTGGTTTAGGGGTTTTGAGAGGGTTTAGGTTTACAGGACCAAACCAGTAGGTTTATGACCAAGCAGAGCCGGTTTATGAATAAGCAAGCGGTTTCATCATAAACCAAACCGACGTCATAGCCGGCACCAACCCAGGTTTGGTTTATTGGCCGGTTTGAATCAGTCGACCATCAAACCGGTCAACCGGTCGGTTCAGTTCAGTTGACCAGGTTTTAAAACACTTGCTACTATTATGAAAAGAGTATTATTCTTGCTCGTTGACCTTGTTTCAGGTCGCGGTGTGCTTTCTTGAGGAAGCTATAGTGAAGGTTCTTGAAGGCAACATATTATATAAGTTATGAAGCGGACTATGTACATGACCATACACTCATGTACCAAAGAAGATGAAAGAAGAAGCTATCTGAGATTGAGGTATCTCATACGAAGATTGATTGAAAGGAGAAGAAATATCCAAAGATGATTGAACATTAGAATGAGAGCCGAACTTCGTTTGAAGCTTGACTTTGTCTTTCACATCTAGACTTGGTATTCCACACAGAAGTATACCCTGTCAGAGATGATGAAGTCCTTATAGACTCGGAAGAAATCAAGAACTTGATCTCTCAGAGAGTATCGGATGAAAGGAGTCAACTTTCATGGTGGGAGATAGATGCTATGAAGACTAGATGTTAACTTGAAACTTCTAGGAGATATAGAATCTCCTGGGAAGATTCACTTGTTTAATTGATAAAGGAAGTTATTCGGAAAGACTAGGATATGGATTCTTAGGTGAGAAAGAGAAGTCGATTGACTTCTATATTAGTCTATCTGGTCAAACATGTTGTAGATATACAAAGAAACGTGTATGTCGGAGGATTCTCAGCAAAAGGAAGAAGACTATGACAAGACACTTACTCCCGTAAATTGAATAAATAGTTCTAGCATTCATGAAGACAACCAAATTAACCATGATTCATATATAGTATGAGATGCAGAGGGAGCAATCCCCGTATTTAAAATTGAGTGGCGGTTAGTGCAGTACATTAGTTAGGTCATGGAACATGACTACAAAGAAAGATAGAGTTACCTCCATGAAAAGAGGCTATCTTGATTACTCGGTTATTGGAAACCCACCCTCGGTTTCAAATGAAGGCACATTGCTATTATAGAAGAGAGGAGTTACTCTTAGATGTTAGCAACCACAGTGGGAATGAAGCACTCATTGCCAGCCATTAGAAGCGAGGTGTAGGTGCAGAGTCCAGTTCGAGAAGAGCGATTCTGCGGAGAGTAGAGGACATACTGTCAGGTAGTGAGACAAATAGTGTTTTGCGGAAAGCACATAGAGCTAGCATGTGATTGTGTAGATTGAGTTGTAGTTGAGTAAGTGTACCATATTGGTACAATTTAATGAGAAAAAATTGATTTGAAGATTGAAGATAGAAAGACTCATGTTTTTTCCAGTTGAGGAAGGATGCATGCATTGTTGAAAACTAGCTCCTGGGAAGCTTGATATTGTAGAGGGATGAGCGGTTTTTGGCGAGCTTGGGCTTTACCAAGGTGAAGGCGTTCTATACCTCAAGGTTATGAATGATGAATCGATGATATTGCTGCTGTATGTGTATGACTTATTCTCAACTGGAGAAAGCTCATCATCGAGATGTAAGAAGAAGCTGCAGCGAGTGGAGATGAAGACCAACAGCCTAATGCATTATTTCATAGGTCTTGAGGGTATGGGTAGAGCCTAGAGAATCTTCCTTAACCAATGGAGGTATGGAGTCGAAATCTTGAAGAGATTCAACAATGTTGGAGTGGAAGTCAATGAATACACCCATGGGAGCAAAGATGAAGCTATTGGTGCGACGCCGTCAGAATTGATTGATACCACCTTGTATAGGCGGATCATTGGATCGTGTACTGGCGAACCTGAAATGAGATGTCTGTTTTGTAAGTGAACACTTTGAGTTAGTTTACGGTAGAGACCCTAGACATGTTCACCCTAGTTGCTTTAAACATGTGATATGAGGTACCTTAAGGGTACATTAGATTGTGGTCGACTATGATGAAGATCATGATTTTGCGGAATTAGATTTTTCTTGATTGATTGAGTGGGCGTCACAAACTGGAAGCGATTCAGGATGTTGAGTTTGGGATCAACCATGATCTCATGGCTGGCAGTGAACAATCCAACATTGCTCTCGGTGCTTGAAGTAGAGATACATTCTTTGCATGTTACGCGGTACTTGAAGTTATATGGCTTTGTAAGTTATTGACTAGTCTATTCAACTTAGAGATGGAAACATAACCGATCCTTTGTGACAGCGAGTGCATAAAGATGACAAGAATCCACGTATTTTCGCGATAGAGTCCAGGAAACACATAGAGATTGATATCATTACATCAAGTGACATGGATGCGAGAGAGGAGCCATAAAAGCTACAATATGTTAACCGCGGATGAACAGGGTTCTGATGTGTTGACCAAGCCTCTATCTCATGTAAAGTTTGAGCATTTTGAGATAAACTCGGTATGGTCAGAAAGGACCTCCCTCGAGGGGAGTAGTGTTGTGTTGAGATATGCTAGCCTAGTCTTGTGCTTCCAACTTAATTGTTGATGCCAAATTAACTGTTGTGTTGATATTTCAACTTAATTGCTGATTCCAACTTAATTGATGTGACATAAATCCAATCTAGTACTGTGTTTCCAACTTAATTGTTGTGATGAGATATGCCGACCTA
This sequence comes from Picea sitchensis, assembly GCA_010110895.2. Classification (NCBI taxonomy): domain Eukaryota; kingdom Viridiplantae; phylum Streptophyta; class Pinopsida; order Pinales; family Pinaceae; genus Picea; species Picea sitchensis. The sequence continues at coordinate 35,943 of SNQJ01S0069251.1, read as the reverse complement.
GTACTATGCTTCCAACTAAATTGTTGTGGCGTAGAAGCCAGGTCTAGTCGCGTGTTTCCGACAATTAACGTGGCAGTAAAGCCGGATCCTAGTAATGTTTTTTCCGGCAATTGTTTGTGTGTTGAGATATGCCATCCTAGTCGCATTAGCACCAACTTAATTCTTTGTGATGAAATCAGTCTAGTGTGTGTTTCTTGCTTAATTTTCGTGTTGAGATATGCCAACCTAGTGATGTGATGACAGCTTAATTGTTGTATAGTGTTCCAATGTCATGTTGTGATGATGAGCTAGCCTCATGATTTGATGATGTGACCAGCCTCATGATGTGACAATGATGTATTAGTTTTATAATAATAAATATTGATGCAGATGATGATGATGTATTAGTTTATACTAATCCATATTGATCGCGAGATGGCAATTCCATTCCATTGAGAATGGCGATGCTATCGATGAGAAAAACTTCCGATGAATTATAGATACTCGGTCGGTGTTCAAGATGATATTGATGATCGTCCTCTCACTTACGATGCTATTGATGATGTTGTCCCCTCTCTCTAAACGATCTTTGTAGAATACCCTTCTTGTTAAAGGGGTGTTGAAATAATGTAACCTAGAGTGTATTCTCTTTATTATTGTTGTATTATTCATTAGGTCAATCCCTATTCTTGGATTGATCATGTCGGCTATTAATAAAGGAATAAAATCCTTTTAGCGAGTTGGTCCAAAACATAGTATTAATGGCCGAGAATAAAGAAGTCATTGAGGATATATTAAAGAGGCCCCGAGAATATATTAAGGTGGTTATAACCACCCGAGAAATTAGGCCACCTTGGAGTGAAGAGACACCTCAGTCCACATGTGCCAGAGTTGTATTAATAAGGAGGCTAGCGCCCTCTTAGACACACACATACTTGTTCATTGAGAAGCAAGTTTAATTGCGGATTCTGCATTCTTGGGAGGACTTTCTATGTTGTTTTGGAATTATCTCTTGGCATTGTGGCTATCTATATTAAGGAATCTTTCGGAACCTCCCCATAGAGGGTTTCAAAGGGATAAATGATGTCTTGTGATTGGCTGGATTCATGTTTGTCCCATGCTACCAACCACCTGGACCTTTTACCAACCTACCGGATCACAGACTTGAACTTAGTCCAGTCATTGCATGGGCAGGCTTCCTAACCACTTGCCTTCATGAATGCTTAGGGGGTCGAACTATTGATATCTTCTTGGGGGCTGGGCTGAACCCCCAGATATGATTGATGGTGAGTAAGACAACTTTTCGCACAATGACTTTACTAGTGAGTCTTCTTCCAACAACTACTTTCACACAGACAACCTTTAGAGCTTTTAGGGAAGACCTACTGCTTATGCCTACTTGATTATTTTCAGTTGGACAGCTAAGTTGTGGGTGGGATTGTAAGAACTGCCCTAGGAACTACTACCAGAATTTATTAGATCGAATGGGTGGGTTAGCACTTAGACCGTATTACCTTTAGCCAGAAGGATTACTTAAATTGACGACCTAATCTTTCGTGTTTACCACCTTTTCACTGCCTAAACAAACTGAGTGATTGGACAGATGGGCTTGCCTTAGGCACTTTGACCATTGGTGTATTTCTCAGTGATCCTATTATGCTATGGTTATCTAATGAAATAAAAAGAAACTCAGTAATAGCTTAAACCTTAACAGTCATCTCTATAGTTGTTTTTAATAGGGACTCCGATATCTTGAATTTAAATCGATGTGATCTGCAAGGAGGAAAGATTATGGTTACTATGCATGAGCCTTGAGGGCAAATTTAGTTCTGTTGCTAGGTGTGATTGTATCCATGTGTGTGTATGTGGACTCAATCATGTATCTCTGTTTTGTTTGTCCGTTCTGTACATGTCATTCTAAATCTTGTAATTGAGAAGAACATTGAAGACCTTTGAAGACTACTGAATATACTTGTGAATTAGAGTGCAATATCCGGTGCTGTTACCAGGCACCAATGCTAATTGAAGTGTAACACCCTCTTCCAAGCTTCGTGATATCTTTGTAGATGGTTATGAGATAAAATATATCTTCTTTGAACATTGTAATGAATACACACCACAATGGCTCTGAAAGTGCCTTAATCTATCTGTTGTCACTTCCACCAGAGGAAAATAGGTGGTGGCAGAGCTCTTCTTTGAAAATGTAAACCTTATTGATTGTGCATCTTCTATAATATTCAACAGTCCCTTGACATATTCATTATTAACCTAAGCTCCAATGAAGTGTCGGATGCATCATCGTCCATGGCTTCAATGGGATCTACCTTAAAATTTATTATTTTACAGAAACTAAATTAGCATCACAACTGACAAATTTGACTCTAGAAATCTCTTCTGGAATGTGTTTGCATGCCTTTCATATGGTGTGATGAGTTTCTAAAAATGGACATTGCAAAGTAAGTTAGAACCATGATTTCATGTGTTGTTTGGGTATGTTTGTGAGGAATATTACCAAATAATCACTTAGCCCTTGGTTGAAGTTATATGACCACACTTCATGGGCTACATACTGTTGTATTGTGGTAGATAAATGGTTTTTAATACTTACACTTGGCAATGCTTCGGTTGATGTTTGAATATTAAGTGATCCATAATTCCTAGGTTAGACATTAACCCCAATGGTAAGCAGTATCAGAACAAAGATTCCTACATTACTTGTAGACATTGTTTAGTCTAATACTTCATTTTTATATATGTAAATTTCTTTAGAGTAATCTGAATGTTGAGGTTTTGTATTTTATTGTACAGGACAAGGTACAATTTTTCTCGAGGAGAAGTTTGTGAGATATCCATCGAAGATGGGGGTGCCAGAAATTGTATTTTCTCAGGCACATACAGAACCTGGAACTTTTTCTGCTTTCCTTCACGAAAATGGTAAAGAAAAACTCTTTTCTTTTTAGAGTAGACTTGTATTTTGACATGATACTATCTATTGACTTGGTATTTTATTGTTTTTGTAATTAATTGGTTCTAATAGAAATTCTGTGTATAATTGCAACATGTTATTGCTTTGTCGATGTAGTATTAGTCGCCTAAAGTAGTTACCATTGTTAGAAATCTAAACAAAAAAGCATCATATTCTGATGTAACAAACAGAGGTAAGATAATAAATCATAAGGAACAAGCATATATTGTTGAATTTTTGATAATAAATCATAAGGAACAAGCATATATTGTTGAATTTTTGAATGCTAGACTAGTTCACAACTGCAGTAAATAATAAGGATCTCAAGAAGATTAACCAAGCACAAATTACAAAAAAAATGGGTCTGCTCGTTTCTCCATAGACAATGCTCTTTCATTGCCACCCAACCATAGGCATCCTCAAGTGCCACCCCCAAGCAGAGCATATTAGTTATCCTGGGAAACCCTTCTACACAAGGGGAGAAATCCCAACACCTTTTCTTATAGAGAAGATCCATACCAAAGACAAAATACCCAAGAACAAGCTCTATCCACTAGAGCAAACCAACAAAAAAGAATCCAGCAACATAGATGCAGCACACCCTAGCCAGAGCGCTAGGTTGTCTGGCCTCCACTAGCGTACTACCAACAATACTGCAGCAAACCCTAGCTAGAGTGCTACAGTAGCTAGCGAAGACCTACGCATCATCAAGACCAAAAAATAGACCCTGTGCCTTTTCTTCCTTCTGCAGTTGCAGCTGCAGCTGTTGCTGCAACTCTCTTCCAAACTTGTGCTATGATATGCGAGAGAGTCTGTCAAATGAGAAGGGTGCCACCCTTATTTATACTAATCTGACCAATGACTTTTCTGGCAGGGCCGACCTGACTTTCTTGAAAATATAATTCTGTTTATCTTATTCTTGTGGAGCCGACTTTACTTATGGATCAATAGAATTCCTCTGGGGCTTTTTTTTTTCTTTC